>CM062816.1:1311721908-1311952869 GCA_031772625.1 Pinus tabuliformis | reverse complement strand
AAGCATGCACTAGAAAGGACTTAAGACTTTTGTTGCATGGAAGGAAAGAATGGATGTTGTGTATATATGATGATGGGGTTTCCAAATACATCAAAAATGATATTCCTAAACCTCCTACATCATATGCACAATAGTTGACTCAATGGAATAAGGATACTTCCAAAGCTAGGAGGATGATCCTGGAAGGAGTTAGAGACCATATTGTTCCAAAATTTCATGGGAAGGAGACAACATTCTAGATATGGAAAGCCCTACTGATCTGTTGAAAGTAGTAGCGATGCTAGAAAACTTTCTTTGAAGGACAAATTGAGGAACATTTGAATGGGAAAGAATGATCTCATTGTTACATATATATCCAAATTTACTCAAGTGAGGGATGAACTTGTAGGTGTTGGAGAGACAGTTCCACCATATATCTTATGAGTCTTTCTCTTCTTATGCTTCACAAATCATGGCATAGTTTATAGGACATAGTGAATGGCATGGATAAGCTCCCTAATTGGGAGAGACTATGGTCATATTTGTGCAAGAAGAGATATGGAGGAACACAAGAGATGGAGTCTCATATGGGATAGAAGATGAGAATAAATTTTCTTTAGTTGGAAAAGGGAATAAAGCCAAGGGAAAGAAGGTCCAAGGTAAAAAATGGGTCTGGTTAGAATGGAGGAAAGGGAAAGAAACATCTTAGCAAGATTAAGGGTTTTCATTGTCATGACTTTGGACATTATGCTATAAAAATTCCAAACAATAAATCTAGCAAGCATGATACAATAGCATGAGCAAGAGAAGCACTTACTTCACGATTCAAATTGGATTTATCTTTGATAGCTTGCATGGAAAATTCATTTTGAGGTAGTGTGTGGTACATTGAGTCAAGAGCTTCATTCCACATGACAGGGAATAAATAATTCTTCAACAGTTTGGAGGAGAAAGACATGAAATTCCATATCGAGCTTGGAGATGATGTCAGATACATGGCCAAAATAGTTGGTATAGTAAGCTGTAAAAGGGAATTTGGTTCCCTTCTCCATCTCAATAATGTGAAGTATGTTCAAGGATTGAAGAAAAGCATTGTCTCAGTAATAGTCCTTGATGACAAAGGGTATGTTGTAGTATTCAGCAAAAGTAAGGCCTACCTCAAGCATCTTGCTTTAGGATAGGTTAAGAAAATTGGTGTTTGGATCGCAAACCTCTACAAAATGGAGGTTAATGCATGTGAAACCTTGAGTAGAAAGGTAGAGATTTCTCAAAGTAGAGAATTGGTGGCTGAGCAAGTGAAAGATAAAGATATAAATATGGAGCTTTAGACAGTGTCTCAGATTCAGTCTAAGATAATTGGCATTTGGGTTGAGTAGTAGGATGATGATTATGAGGACCATAGCCTAGGGCGAGAGGAGGTGGCCACTTAGTCAATGACTTCTAGTATAGGGAAATTTAGAGAAAAATGGGTAGAGGATTTGGTTAAGGGAACTCAGAAGAGAGTTGAGTCTCAAGAATCAAGAAGAAGACACCAAAGTACTCATGGTACATGGAAATTATGACTAAAGTGAACTCATGGAGCATGGTGGGAGAGAATAGGTCTTTAAATTAGATTCTGCAGTAGAAAGCATAGAAATATTATAGTTCATATGGAGTAGTTACAATAGTAGATAACTTGGTAGAGTTTAAGACAAATCCAGGTGTATATGGTTCATCCAAGAATACCTTCCTCATTAAGAGGGAGTGTTGAAAATGTATCAAGGAATGGATTATTTGACTTGTGTCTTAGTCAAAGATGTCAATTTGAATTCAATCTCATAGATTCTTGAGTTAGCTTTCAATTAACATGTGTGATGTGGCATATCACTGAGTTATTTTCAGTTAATTTGAGTTAGATGACGTTCAGTGAGTTGTGGATTAGTTGATGGTTAAAATTATCTATCCAGTGGAGTTAACTCTAGTTTGTATCAGTGAATTGATATCTAGTTCTATAATAGAGATATATTTGAGTTTAGTTCACTAGTTGACTTTCTTTTAACTCAACTTAATCACAATTAATTGTTGCAGTTGCTAAATTTATCCCTATTAGGTCATGTAATTTGAATTTCCTATTGAAGTTGAATGAAGGCACAAATGTATTTATTTATTATATATAGGTTTTTCTGTGCAAGGCTTGAGGATTAAGCAAGGTAATTTCTCTTGAGAATTGTGCTAGGAAATAGGATAAAATCCTATTTTTTAGTGGCATATTTGCACTAGGAAATAGGAACTCCCAACAAGCCTTATTTGCCTAAGTGTTGGGCAAGCCTTGTGTAGATTTGATCAATATTGAAGGGAGCTTCAAGATTGAACCAAATTATATGTTCTCAATTGATTAAATATAGGGAAGTAGGGGTTTTTCCCAGTTGGGTTACCTAGATTTATTGTGTGTTCTATGTGTGATTGTGTTTCTATTCATTGTTTTCTCTCTACAAATTTTTGGTAGATAAATCTTGTATATTTTGTGATCATTTTTCTCTCATTAGAGGTTGCAAGGTTTCAAGTATTTTCTACATTAAAAAAAATTAAGGCTTAATCCTACGACTAACAAAATCCCCCTTGTCAGTAAATGTAATTCTTTTTAGCATTCATTCGATGATTCGACATGTAATCAAGACATCATTCGAGTTCTTAATGTCATTTACTCTAATAACTTGATTCATTACTAGCTAATGTTTTACTTTGACTAGATTTTTGTCTAATATTTATGTGTTTATTTTTAAAAAAAAATTCACACATTCCCACTTCCACACATTTGTAGAAATTTCCTTTTATGTATATTTGTTCCATAAATTTATACTTTCCACATTGCTTATTTCCCATATGCTCTACTCTGAATGATTTCTTTCTTTCATTTATCTTTTTTTGCACGTTTTGGTACTTAATGCTACCAACTGTTTCTATGCCACTTGTTTTAATTACAATGATTCCATGGAATAATATTGATCATTGTTTAACAAATTTTTATAATTTAAAAATTGGTTTTGGAACTCCATGTTTTTCATCCATATGCTATGTTTCTTTTTGCATGTTTTAAAATGCATGGGGTTTATGAAAAGGTTGTGGCTAGGTTTCAAAATCTTGTAATTGGTAAAACAAACTTAGCGATCACTTTATCTCAGCACATAGTCACATGCCTTGATTTTCCCTCCACACAAACAATAGGTTCCTCCAATTATACAACTATCATGAATTGTGACTCTATGTTTGTGTTGTATGTATATAACTCATAATATGCATAATTATTTTTCAACATATAAAATTTTATGAGATTTTTTGAATCTTGGATTAAAAATATTACATTGTCAAGAATAGATTAACAAAATCTTACTGGCATAACTCTTACTAGATGCATTGGCTAGTATTTTTTTCTTCTAGTTTTTGAGTGTAAATCTTGGGTTTTCATTTATGCAAAAAGATTGAAACAATATTAATTTCCTCACTCTTACCAGTTTATTTCCCAGTAGGTAAATAGCAAAAAAAAAACATTACAATTTTCCAAAATCCTTCACTGTCCAAAAATCAAAGGGAACATAAAACCAGAAAACTTTCAAGATCAGTACACAACGAGAAGCCATTAACTATCAAGGGTAGTTATCGAACATGATTCTCTACTCCTGAACCAGGTGATGGCAAAGGGTGAAATACAAAGTGTACATGTTTCTCCATGTGAGCCAATCTTCATTAAAATCAAACTAGTCTTTCATGTAGGCACCACTGACCCCTTTGAAGACTCGCTAATATGTCTTCCATCTACCACTAGTTTTGTTTGGGATCATTCATGAATATGATGATCATATTCTGATCATCATGTCTATCCCTTATGAGTTGTTCCAAAATAATCTTGATATATCCAAGTTGATTTCCAAAGTTTTTTTCATTAAAAGCAGGCTCATTAAAATCTATTGTAATTATAAAGCTAGGTTCTACATCCTCACCTAGCCAATTCTTTCTAGCTAATGTTGACTTGAATCCCCTCATTCACCAATCCCTCACCTTATCCTACTTCACTGACATAGCACTTTTCATTTCACCAGGAAACAAAAAGACTCAAATATAAGGATTTTATGGATATGATAAACTAACAAAACTTTCCACATCATATAGAACACTAACCCACCCCAAAACAATAACAACCCACCCAACCTTGTAAAGCAATGAACAAAAACATAGTCCCAAAAGAAATTGTCTACATGAATAGTCACAAACCACAAAACAAGAAATAGAAAACCCCCATGAAGTCGTCCATAACAACAATACAAAAGCATAAATCCAGTCTCCTAGAACTTCCTACTCAAGGTGGACCTCCAAAACCCAAGCAAGAGAAAAAATATGCATATTGTTCTACCACCCCATAATAATAGAGAATAGTCAAAATACCCAATTAAAACGATGATCACAAGAACAATAATCAAATGAAACTAGACCATAGAAGCATTCCACCTTACCTCATTATCAAACTGGACATTTGAAAGAGTGTTGCTACACACTCCTCTTCATGCCCTCTGGTGAACAACAAAATAGCGTCTTATAGCACTTACCAATTAAATAACATTTAATTCACACATGTAACTTGGACCTATATATCTCCTTTTAATTCAATGTACATGCCCTACATTAATGTAGATTGTCATAGATTTAGTGGTTTCCATACTCTGGGTGAAAAATCTCATTTTTCCCATCTTTCCATAATCCAACAAATATTTTCCTAATTTTAAAATATATTCCTAATTTAATTTATGTATTTCTCAGAGGTTGTAAAATAATTTTAAAATAGGAAAAAACGAACTACATGATTAGTAGCTCCAAAGACTTTACTAGTGGCTATGATGATTTTCATGATTGATTTGCAAATATCCTCAAATCTAATGGTGAAAGCTTGGTTTGCAAAGATAAATGGTTCTTGTACATATCAGGGAGGTGCAATTGCGATTATACTACCTTCCTAGAACTTTACTCTCATATGCAAATTCTACCCTTAACCATTGGTAATTCAATTAGGACTCACACTATTGATTTTCAAATTGAATGGACAAGCCACAATGTTAACAAATTGAATTGTAATAAGAATCATGAATGTGTGTTGAAAGAAGAATGTGAGAAAGACACTAGTACAAATGAGGCCAAAATCCGATGGCAATTAGTCATATATGCGACTTATTGGCATTGGTTATCTGACACATTGGTGCTTATCAAATTGTCACTAGAATTCTAGCGAATATTCAAAATTTTAGCTACCATCGAATATGCAACAATAAAGATGTCAATTATCCGACACATAAAAATCCTGAAATGGTCTTTAAAATGTTGAATATCCAGTAGGTCAGCCATCAGTATCCCATTAGATATTCGTTATATAGGTTTTTTTTCTGAAAGAAAAAACCAATGTTTAGGCATCGAGTAATCGAAGAAATAAGTAAATATTGTGATATAAGTGTTGTTTCTTTGATGCTTTCAGGTCAATGGTAACATGCTAGATATTCAATAGATAGGTCGTATTGTCCGACGGAAAAAACTGAAATTGAGGCATCAGGTAATCGATGACATAAATATATTGTGTCACAAAAGTGTTTTCGCTTTGATGTTTTAAAGTTGGCAGTTAAGTGTCAGAGAAGATGCACTAATTCTTCCTCTAGGTGATATTCTCCAAAGGTAAGGATGAGATCCTTGCCGCAATGTATAAATGTTCTAGGATCTTCAAGTTATTGCTTTACTGTGATGCCTATTCAACACATTAGAAGAAACTCGAGCATTGTGGTTACTTGTGGCACTAATATTGAACCCACATTATGATTACTTTTATCACCGTGACCACCAAGACTATGAAATGTATGTCATCCGAATGTGGTTAACACTGAAATCTATATCAAAACCATACTGTTGTATGAGCTCTCCTAACTGAGTCTTCTGCCTTAGTCATTTGCATATTTTTTCCGAGCTTCTTGAGGCTGAGACTGTGGGAAGTATCCGAGTATAGGCCATCAAGTTGTGGGAGACTGTAATCCGAAATTTTGACTATGGTCTAAGTTGTGAAAGAGATCCGAGTTTATCTTACCGAAAAACATCAAGGGGAATGTTGAGGTTTTGTGATAGCATCGTGTAGCATTGTTCAGTACTGGACTTATCATTATGTAACATTACTGAAACCTTTCACTGAGCATTACCCTTCATTACATGAGGTATACTATCTGTGTTGCAACACTTGTAGACCTATCTGAAAGTGCAGTGTAGATGACCCAACTAAAAACTACAGTACTATTATATAATCTAGAACTCTTCTGTGATTATACACCGAGCCTTCAGAGGCAAGATCTGAACTGTAGCTGTGTCCTTGAAATTATCTAAGACTGTGCCAAAAATGAGATATAATTTGAGTTCATTGGTTCTTATCTTGATTACTCCATCCTTTTAACTGTTAATTCTGAATTGTAATCAATCCTAGAGTGCCACAATGATTCGATGCCCTTCCTTGATTGTAACCATATCTCTGATACCATGTTGAGAATTATGTAGGGTAATGTTTAATTCAAATTCTCTTCACTTGATTACTACTTTTTTAAATCTTATTATATTATGATTGTCTCTTATTATTATTTGTGTGCAATACATAAAATAGAAATAAAAACAATAGGAACAATGAAACAATGATTAGGCTTCAAGCCAAGGCTAAAACCCCTCCTCTTGAGGGGAAAACCCTGCAAACCTCTTCTTATATATTCTTCACTAGATGAGTACAAAGACCAAGACCAACCTTAGACCAATGATGCCTCTCCTTAACCAAGACACAGTCATCCTTTGCTTCATCACCATGCTGCATTGAACTAGATGTCACCATGTCATCATTCGAGACTTCAGGTACTATCCATGTTCTGCCATGTTCACTGCTTCACCAAAACTGTAGTCACTGATTAACCGAAACTGTGATCTGATATCATCATAGTTCTTAGATCATCTACAGCCTGAAGATAGTGATCATGTCTCATCCAAGCTCATGTCTCCATCCGAGTTCATGTCTCCATCCAAACCTGTTCCTCTGTTTCACACATCCAAAATCATTTCTCTGTGATGTAGTTCGAAAGGTCAGAGAGATCTGAAATTGTTCTATTGTAATTCAAAGTGAGAGGGATTTGAAACTTTTTGACTGTGGAAATGGCCCGAGATTTCTTTATATAGTTGTTGGTGCCTATATTTAAGCTGACCTATCCTTTGTGAACCGACATGTCTCATAAGCAAGTCGACATGTCACTTTCATATATATATATATAT
The DNA here is from genome assembly GCA_031772625.1 of Pinus tabuliformis. Lineage (NCBI taxonomy): Eukaryota > Viridiplantae > Streptophyta > Pinopsida > Pinales > Pinaceae > Pinus > Pinus tabuliformis. The sequence goes on along the minus strand of CM062816.1, from coordinate 1,311,945,585 downwards.
ATATATATATATATATATATATATATATATATATATATATATATATATATATATATATATATATATATATATATATATATATATATATATATATATATATATATATATATATATATATATATATATATATATATATATATATATATATATATATATATATATATATATATATGTGTGTGTGTGTGTGTGTGTGTGTGTGTGTGTGTGTGTGTGTGTGTGTGTGTGTGTGTGTATGTATGTATTATGTATGTATATGTATATATTATGTATGTATATATATATATATATATATATATATATATATTATATGATATTTATTTATTTTATTTATTTATTTATGATATTCTCCAAAGGTTGTGTCTCTATTTGAAGCCGACATGAAGTCTTTGTCATATATATATTAGATCCAACATAGGATGACTGTGCTTGTCTATTCTAGAGGACTCTTACCAGTGTAACAACACTTCATATACATGACTCTGAATTATACATTTATGACAAGATGACAAATTCCTAAAGACATCAAGAAGAAGTATTTGACCTATAATAAAACCTCCTTGCTCATGAAACCCATGATGCAAGTATTACAAAATTAATTTTATTATCTTTATCTTATTCATTACATAAATTCATCATTACAAGTCACTATGAAGACCAAACCTAGTTACATTCTACAACAGCCATTATTACCTAGAGTTGAAGCTAGAGGATATTGTGGCTTATAGAGTTATGCTTATAAACAACAATCAGAGAGTTTCGTTGATGATGGTATATATATATATATATATATATATATATATATATATATATATATAGTACTATTTTGAAGGCTATAATAATTCCATCACATAGCATCATTCATTGTTGATTACCCAGAGTTGAAGCTAGAGGATATTGTGGCTTATAGAGTTATTCTTATAAAAAACAATCAAAGAGAGAGTATTTTGTGTGATGGAAAGATACTCTAGAATAGGAGAATGTGTAACAACTCTTTTTCCATAAAAACCCATGTATATAAACTTAGTTATGTAAAAATTTTTTTTATAAATAAATTGATGATTGGCTTGAATGGATGGACATACGAATCCAAAGTTCTAAGACGGAAATCCTATGGTGGGTTGTTGCATGGAAATTGAATGATTGTTGCATATTGGTTGGTTTCCCTATGGCATATCGTGATCAGGCCCATACAAACCATTATTAATTTTCATAACTATCAGCCTAATGAAGTACTAGCCTACGCTAACAAGCACTGAAGTTGGAATGGGAAGCCTGAGTGGAGGATGGCATCATACTACGCCCTCTCCTTATGAAATGTGGATAGAGAGAAAGAATTCATTAGACAAAAAAGGCTCCAAATGTGAAGGAAAAAGGATTAAGAAACTTTAGTCTTCTAGCATTGTGCAAAGGGGAACGGTCAAAGTGTGCAGAGAAGGCATAGAGAAATTGGAGAAAAAAATTTATTGTGAAAAGAGCACTTAGATGAGCTGAGTATGATAAAAACTATTTATAATCATGCCTCACATCATGAATTGGTCAATGAGTTTGGGTGAGCACCACAGAACATGACTTATCATATGCAGCGAGTGGATGTGGTTTGTCTAAGGCACACCCCAACCAACACTTGAGTGAATGGTTATGTCTATTGCATGGAGGAGATGTGTGGTGGCCAAAGAATTTTGGTGAGTTAACTTGCATGGGTTCCATGTGTCAACCCCATAGGACTTGAGTGGAAATGACCCTTTGCTCTCCGTACACCTCATATATCTATATATCTATATATAGAGAGAGAGAGGGGGGAGAGAGAGAGAGAGAGAGAGAGAGAGAGAGAGAGAGAGAGAGAGAGAGAGAGAGGAGAAGGCATAAGAACTTGGTGGATCACATCAACTTGCACGATTGGTTCATGGTGAAGAAGGATGAAGATTGTCTTCTAACAAATCGAACTTCATAGGAGTTTTCCCTACATATTGTGTTCTTGGGTTTGTGATATTCATGTTGGCATTTATTTTATGAAAAGAAAACTAACATAATCAACATATAATTTCACAAGTAAATGTCAAGATAAGAGAAATCAAATTGAAGAATCTAACTCACATAATGCTCTAGATTTCTCCACAAAGGAGAGGTATTGGACCTCATTTGCATCACACAAGTAATTTAGTATATTCAATAAGTCTGAGGAAAATTCAGAGTGAGAAAGAGGAGAAGGATAGCCAGGAAAGCAAGAAGGTCTATTTATTTAGCATGTGCATCAATTCTTTGTTTGGCAAGCTCATGCATATGGGAAGAAAGTTATCTCTGTTAAGATTTCGAGATAGAGAAGAGAAATATACCAAGTTATAGAGAGAAGCATTGTTGTTGGGTGGAAGGCCTCTCACTTTGTGAGTTGTATCTATCAAAGGTCTTGGAAGTCTTCCTTGAATTTATATAAGAAGAGAATTTTTTGGGGTTTTCCCCTATGGAAGGGTTTTTCCCTGACCTAGAGAATACTTATGGTGTTCTTGTCTTCATTGTGATCTTCTTTATTGGCATTGTCTTGATGATGAACACAAAATAATAATGATGATGATGAACTAACATTATATCACAAGAATTGTCAATATAACAAGAGAAAACATTATAAAAGAAACCCTAATTCTGTTTGTCCTAGTTTTTCTCAACATTTATGGTCTTGGAATATTTGCAATGTAGAAATAAAAATTAATTGAAATCAAATGCAATGTAAAAACTAAATCACACACCTGGTAGCCAAGCACTTGGTGGGCTAAAGTTTAGTAGTACTTCGATGAGTTTTTTTTCGTATATGACTCCAACCATAGTTAATCTTTCAAATCCAAATATGTGAATGAAAGTACCTACAAAACAAAGGAAGGAGGAGAAGTTAGATGCGATAAATAATTAATAAAATAGAAGAAAAATCATACCAGTGCCTTATGCCCAATTAATAGAGTAAGAGTTTCTCCTACTGCCCTGCATGAAAAATGACATTTTATGGTCTTTCACTCAAATAAAAACATAATTGTCAAAGAAAGACAAATACTACATGAATTTTTTTCATGGAAAAGTTTGTTATTTCTTATAAAACTTTATGTAACTCCCACTCGGCCAAGACATACAAGAAAAATATCAAACAAATTTTTTTATCTCACCTAAACCCTTACCATTTTGAGTTATTTTCTTCAGATAGTTATTCCACTTCAACATCTGAATTGAAACTAGTTTTCCTAGACATATTCATGAGACCAATGAGGCAAACTTAGATTAAATTTTACCAAATATTAAAACCAAATGCTTGAATAAATATTAATTAAAAATACTTGCATGAATGAATACTTGAATGAGCTCCTCTTAGTTTCGATAATAAATTGTTGGAGTAGTTTAATCTTGGATAAAACCTCCCTCCACTCGACGAAACAGTAGCAAAGTCACCATTGAATTTGTTGTTGCTCTGTTGGATTGAGGGTGTTTTTCTCCAAGATTATCCAAATCCTAATTTATTCTCTATTGAATAGGGCCAACCATGTGAAGGTGGAAGATCTCATGGCCCCTCCCCCCCACCCCCCGGCACATCAGTCTCAATTCCCCATTACTCAATATATATCCTATATAGGAAATAGTCGAAAGAAAGAAATTCAGATACATAAAAAAACAAATAGAAAACATTCATCCATTCATTCATTCATTAGTAATCCAAAAAATATTTCATCTCAATAAATGTTATCATAAAAACTATGTTTACATAATATGAAACAACATCATGTACGTAAAGACACATATAGAAATTATTCATTAACATATAACATTCATTCATTAATCATAGACACAAAATACTTCCTCTCAAAAAAAAATATCATCAAAAATATGTTTTCATAATATGGTATGTGACATTTCTAATGATATAACTATTGCAATCATTTCTTTTTCTTTTTCTTTATTTTTGATGGCATGGTCGTGTACTCATGATGTTGTCAAGGTTGGTTCAAGAGTGGTGGATCATCAACTGTAACAAAAAAGAAATGTTAAATTGATATTTTTTGTTATTATTCATTAATAAAAATAACATTATAGTTTTATTTACCTCGTGCACTAGTCGACACTGTAATTTAAAAAATGAAACAATTACCACAATATCAAAACATAAAAGTGTAATTTTGTAGATACTTCTCATACAGAGCATCGATACTGGTCAACACAACCAATATTTCCTCCAATATTCATCAGTAGCATGTATGACATCTATGCAAGAGTGTGTTTGGAATTCATAGATTCCCTAAATGCTACTGGTGAAGACAGGAGGCAATATTCACTCTCTTTAGCAATATTGACGCTTTGTTTGAGAAGTATCTATAGGATTGTACTTTTCCATTTTGATATCATGGTAATTGTTTTATTTTTTAAGTTTTTAAGATTAGTTCTAGGTTTTCTTAATGTCTATCATTTTGTTTATAAACATGAATCACTAATTGATTTTGGAGATGCTACAATGGTTAAACGTTGTATTTTCCTAGAAGAGGACAACAAAGGAAACATGGAGATTCAATATGGATGATATGAAACAAAATCATTCTAATATGCAGATTCTAATATAGACAATATGAATACCCTAATGATCTCCTCTTGGTTTCGTGAATAAATTGTTGAAGTAGTTTAATCTTGGTCGGACAAACCTTCCTCCACTTGACAAAGCGGCAACAAAGTCAACATTGAATTTGTTGTTTCTCTATTGGATTGAAGGTTTTTTTCTCCAATATTATCCAAATCCTAATTTATTATCTATTGAACAAGGCCAACCACATGAAGGTGGAATATCTCATGCCCCCCACCCCACATCACTCTCAATTCCCCAATACCCAATCTATCTACTATATAGGAAATAGTTGAAAGAAAGACATTAAGATACATTAAAAAACAAATAGCAAACATTAATTCATAAATCCACAAAATATTTCATATCATAAATTTTAGCATTAAAAATATGTTTACATAATATGAAACAATGTCATGTACGTAAAGGGACATATATCAATTATTCATTAACATATAACTTTTATTCATTCCTTTGTAAATCCACAAAATATTTCATCTCAATAAATTCTATCATAAAAAATATGTTACATAGTATGAAACAATGTCATGTATATAAAGAGACATATAGAAAGTATTCATTAACATATAACTTTCATTCATTCATTCGAAAATTCACAAAATATTTCATCTCAATAAATTTTACCATAAAAAATACGTTTACATACAATGAAACAACGTCAAGTACATAAAGAGACATATAGAAATTATTCATTAACATATAACTTGCATTCATTCATTCATTAATAATAGAAACAAAATACTTAGGGGTTTATGGGAATAGATAAGAGGGGTTTGTATAAAATATTTAGGGAAGAGTGTATTTGATGATGTTTTTAGATGCTTAAAATGAGAAATTTAATAGCATTGTAAAATCAATAATTACACATTTATCCTTCAATAGATTAGGTCTCATCCAAACGGCATGCATGAGCATTGTTTTTAAAACTAGGAATTTGAATTGTTTCACCATTTCAAAAATCCATAAACAACTATTGATCACGATTAAAGACTGAAATTCACTTTTTGAATGGGGTATCCAAATTAAGTTTGAAAACGAATTGTTAAAAGATCAGACCTAGTCTGAAAACTACAGTCATTGTACTTGAATAGGACAAAGTGGTATTGCACATACATATAAGATCTGAAGTCTAAACAGGACCATAGAATCCAAGACTTATGTTCTATGCATAGATCATAATGATTAATATTGGATAAACATTGGCATATGTGTATGTGTGTGTGTTATGAGCATGAGATTTCTAATATCGATCAATATAAGAAAATAAAGAATATGAATAACCTATAGGAGCCCATACCTATGACAGAATGTTTGCAAGATCTTATGAATATGGATTGATGACAATAAACTACCTTTATTAAATGTATACTAATTAACCTAGACCTAGTGTACCACATGAACCTAGAGATTTGTGAAAATAGTGGAAGGCTACAAGTCCTATAAATTGCTAGAATTTGAATAGAACCTCGTAAAAATATAATGACATTCAATGATTATTGAGACAAAGCATGAGATGATTTTATACACCATCCCATGAAGCATCAATATTAGTATCAATATAGACTAGTCGACACTGTTGGAATGGCTATTATATTAATTTCTACTATATTTATTGTAACTAATCTATATATTGGTTTAACAAAATGCTGACATATATTAGTTGTCAATTCACAACAATTTGTGATTATGATGACAACTTAAGTACACATGAGTGTAATGTCCATGATGGTATGTATGAATTATCCTTCACACATTACCCATCAATGATTTTAACCTTGAATGGGATAGCACTGGTTTGCCATCATCATCCCAAAATGACCCCACAAATGAAAATTTACCATGTCCATCATCATCAATTCACACTGTCTCATAGATGACCCCTTATACAAAGTATATGTATTAATTTTTGGCAGACCATCCCCTGTACCTAGCCTATGATTGATTTTGAGAACAAGTGAACAAAGTACAATTTATAAGTAGGGGACCTTGCCAACAAGGATTCGTTAATTGTCATTTATTCACTTGTTGTCGCAATCAATAATAGGATAGGTAGAGGGGATGACCTTCCATAAATTCATGCATATAATCTGTAAAAAGGGTCATACATGTGTTATAGCATCATTTATCACCTTTATATACTTGATGCTTTGAGTCATGGCCTTGGGCAACCCTTTCCCTTTAGACTTGGTCCAATTATTAAAAAACATTATTTTAAATTCCATATGCGACTCTGCCCTTCCAAAAACACGTGCACACGCGGGTTCAGCTATACCCAACCCACGTATATGATTTAAAATATGAAAAAAATATAAAATCCCTATTTTTTGGGTAGGGTTTATGGGTTACACCGGAAGCCTACCTACGGGGGCATATGGCCTAACTATATCCCAACTGAGAAAAAATAATAATAAAATAATAAAATAAATAAAATAATAAAATAATAAAAATAAAAAATAAAATAAAATAAATAAAAATATAAATATAAATAATAAATATAAATAAATAAATAAATAAAAAATATAAATAAATATAAATAAATAAATAAAAATAAAAATAAAAATAAAAAATAAATAAAATAAATAAAAAATAAAAAATAAAATAAGATAAAATATATAAATAAAAATAAAAATAAAAATAAATAAAAATTAAATTAAAAAATTAAAAAATAATAATAATAATAATAATAATTGTTTTGAGGTGATATAAATACACCTCATGGGGAAGGTCTAAGGGGAGAGAAATATAGTATATTGATATTATATCCAATTAGTCCCTGATCAAGTTTGATTTATCCCTTTGCCTCTTACGCTCCCAACTATAGGAAACCCTTGTTTCCTCATTGAGATGTCCATCTCCTTTATATGGAATCCATGTGTATGCATTTGAAAGAGGATTGTTGAGGCTTGGGCTAGATGGATCCGGAGGAAGATTTTGCTTGGAGTCGTGAATGAATCCGGTTGTATTATTCCATATTCTTTTGAAGTCAATAATAAATAATCTATGTCTTGTTCCTGATGTTATATCTTAATGCTTTAATTCATGTTTTAATATAACTTATATATGATTTCCTCATTTATACTTATATTCTTATATGATCTAACATCTATATTACAAACGTGCATTGAACTACTACTAGTATATGTGCTTTTCCTGGATGAGTTCTAGGTTTTGAATAATTGGAGGAAGCAAAAGGTTTGGACCCTACGGGAATGACCTCAAACGTAGGATCTTTGGGTAATATCTCTTCTTCCTACTTTAGTAGTTTAAGCATTAAGACTTCTTGTTTATTTTCTTCTTGTTTGTGTATACCCTTCGCTCTGTTGGGGTGCTCAACCTATACCCTAGGTTGTATTATTCTCATAATAGAATTGGTGACTCCACTAGGGAATACATATATTATTTCCTAGTTTGGGTTGTTTCTTTCTTGATCTGGGCCTTCTTGTTTAGTTTCTTGTTTTTCCAGTATCTTTGACTTGTCTGCAACTTGGGCAAAAAGTTTGATCTTTTGGATCAGGCCTTAATTTTTTATTTTTCTTTGCTGACTTTTCTATATGCGAGTTTTAGTTTACATAGTTGTGTATACACGCACTTTTGTCCAAAGAAACTCATGTATACGTGTGTTTCATTGAGAATAGAAGTGTATACATGTGGGTCTGTCACTGCACATTCATGTATGCTTGGCTTTGAATTAATTTTTCAAACGTTGAGTCTAGTAAAGGGTTTTTCCTAATTTTTCTTGCTTTTGTTTAGTCATTGATTCTCTGGGAAAGTCCTGCTTCTGGAAGATTTTTAGTTTCTTGTCTCTCTTTATGGAAAGACCTAGTCAACCTAGGGTTTGATTTCTGGTAAAGTGTTGATTCATTTGTTTGGGTTAAAGGCTTCTCAGTGAAGTTCTTGGTTGTTCTGAGCCTTTGGAATAGAGAATTGGTTTCAATTCATTTATAACCCATCATTTACATTGCTTTGCCTTGCTTTCTTGAAAGTTGGTGTTTTTGGTTTTTTCTTGGTTTTTGAGAAAGTTTTTCTTGCAATATTGAAAAGTTTTCTTGGTCTTCTTGAATTCTTTCTTATTTGTTGGAGTTTGTATGTTGTTGTTCATATCATTTTATTTGAGTTTGTATCCTCTTTTCACTTTAAGTCTTATCATGCTTATGATTTCTGTGGCTTGTGAAATTTGAGGTTCTTTATGCTTGAATTTGATCTTGAATCCTTTAGTAGCTTTTGTTTTCTCGAAAACTCTTTGTGTCCTCAAAAATAAAAAGATAAAACATTGTTTTGTTACCTTGCTTTTTCCTTTTTGGTTTTGCTTTTGGTCTTCTTATCATTTAGAGCAAGTGTGAAGTCTTTTCATTAGGTTGAATTCTCTTGATTTTGGGAAGAGTTTGTGATTGAATTTGTTCTTCCTTTTGTCAAGTTTGGCCTCTTGATCGTTTTGAGAAACACATTTGCTTGTTTTTAGAGTAGTCCTTAGAATATTGCATTAAGCATTTAGTTTGCATTAGGATAGTTGAACTATAAGAATTTTTAGTATTTTTGTAGATTTTGAGTGTGTGAGCATGTTTTTTGAAAAAGAAAAATGAATTTTTGATTTCATAGTTTTTTCGTAGAACCTTGTAGAAATCTCTTTCATCGAAGAAAAAAAGTTTCATGTGCATGTAGCTAGGTTTTCTATTGATTTCTTTTGCATCCATAACATCATAAAGTTGCACTTCCATTTTACCCCTGACTTAAGAAAAGCCATTAAAATCAAGCGCTAAATTTAAAATGAACTAGAATTTTTTTATTTGTCATAGTAACATCAACTAGTCTAGGCCATGTTAGGGCCTTGGAATAGGTGAGTGGAGAGTTAACTCTCTAAGGCCACTTTGAATTTAAACATAGAAGTTTATTAAAATAGTGAAATCAAATGTTGTGAAGTTAACGGGGAAATCTCTTCTCTTTTGGGAGGTAAGCACAAGGACGAGTGAAGGCAAGAAAGAGATATACCCTCTCTCCAACTTGTTAGATCCCGACCAAAGAATATTCTGCCCGGTTGATGATATGAACTGGTGACCTTAGTTTCATTTCCTAGGGACCACATAGGTGACTGCGGGATGGGAATACCCATGGTACCTAATGCATACGTTGTATCACTCTCATTAGTACTTCTAAAGGGTGCCCTTGTGAAGCTTAGGTACTTGCACCGGCAAAGGCTTTTGATTGGAGGTCAACGTAATTGTTTCTGTTACCTTCGCTGGTAGGCTTGGGCTGTAATTATCCCAAACTATCTTTGGAAGGTCCTTTATTTCACTTTCTTTTATTTTAGTGTCTGGTCCTAATCACCCGAAGCGAAAATACCTAAAATTAGCTTGATTGATTGTATCTTTAGGGACATTTCAGTGAGTGCTCTTTGCTCCTAGATTTCCATAGCTTTATAATTTTTTGAGTCTTTACAAGTTCTCATAATAATTAAAAGTGGTTGATCGACCAGTTCGTTGGTCTAGGAGGCTTCGTGGGCTCTCACCTACGAGTGTCGAGCCTTCTTCTAGAAGGCATAGGAGCAATTCTGCTAGTGATTTTCAATCAGTAGTAGCAAACGCATCGAATATTGATCCTTCGTGTCAGGCTATAGTTTCATAGGGTAGACCTAGTGCAAGTCATGATTTGGATAGGGATACTCCTATCCTTTCTAAGGTTCTCTTCCAGTCGAAAGACGAAGTTGAGGTTGAAGAGATTCCTGAGTCCCCTGTGACTCCTTCACCTCTTCCTCCTAATTATCTAGATGTTCTATTATATGTTGGGACCCCGACTCACAGGTCGGAAAGCCCTGGTTTTTATCGTCCTTTTCCTTCGATGGCCACTACTGGGAGCATGAATCCGACTATGAGTGCTACTAGTGAGCATACTCCTCTTTCAGTTCAAGGAGGAGGTACTATTGCTATATCTACTATCACTCCTAGTACTGCAATATTTGGCTCTACCTCCATTCCATATTCGAGTGGGGGCACCCAAGATTTTTCTTCCCACACTGGTTCCTTCCCCTTTGGGATGCCTTCTAGTGCAATTCCCTCGGTTCCTCTATCCATCCCATCTATTGTTTCCACAACTATGACTTCGATGGCTAGTGGTTTAGCCTCTTTTCAGGGTTTTCCTTTTGGAAGTGGTCATATACCTCATTCTAATCCTTGTTTAGGATCTCTTCCTTTCTCCGCTCAAGGTCAAAGTTATAATCCTTTTCAAGGATGGACTAACCCTTCTTTTATTGGTTTAGGAACCAGGAATTGGTTTTATTCTGATCAACAAGGGAACATGCCTTACTCCTTCATAAGTTCCTTTTAGTCTTATTCTCCCTTCGCTAATGCATCAAACCCTTAAAAAGGGCTCTCCTCTCCTTTTAATACTTCTCTTGGAGGAAATATTCCTGGTTATGGTAAATTTTCGGCACGAGTTGGTCAAACTGTGAATTTTTCTAGACCACAAGGTTTTCCTTATAGTTCAGTTTCTTCTATGAACAATCCTTGGCAACCTGGTGCTTCTACAAATCCAAGATATTATTTTCAAAATGTTGGGAATCCTTCCCATAGTGGGTGGAAGTCTCAAGCTCTTCCGCGCTTACCATTCCTGGGAACCAATAATTTTCTAGATCTCTCAAAATTGACAAACGATCCCATCTGATATAATTCGGCATGGCCTCTAGATCCCACCAAACTTCCATTAGATATTCAAAAATTCAAAGGAAATTTTGGGGAGGATTTGGCTTACCATATAACAACATTCCATTTATGGTGTTCATATAACTCCCTAATTAATGATTCAATTAGGTTGATATTGTTCCAACACACCTTAACTAGAAACACTAATAAATGATATATAGAGGTTAATGGGGATACCTTTGTTTCATTTGGTGAATTGGCTATATGTTTTTGAACCATTTTCAGTTGCACGTTCAATATGATGGTAGAACTAAGCTATTGGCTATTTTCCAACAAGGCAACTCACTTTTCTAACCATATTCAGGAATGGCAGAGAAGGAAGAGGCTCATCAAATCCTATATTCCTAATGAATTCCTTCTTGAATGGTTTTTAAAATATTTACAACCAAAAATTTCTAAGGATGTATCACTCTCTAGAGTATTCACCAAAGAATAAGCTATATTTAAAGCCTAGAAATTAGAACTTACATATTCTCATTCTGGTATTCTTGAAAATATTTTGATTCATTCTCCTCGATCCAAAATCGATTTATCAAAACTAAAGTCGAGTTCCCATGTCGACAGAATTGTCAGATCGATTGAAAATAACACTGCTAACTTGCTAAGTCACTTGCAGTAGTTGTCTTTAAAAATTGCTTCTTGGATTCAAGCATTGTCGTCAGTGCCTATGCCTTCTCAACCTTCATCTATTAATGTTGTCCAATCTTCTAACCCCAAAGGAAATCAACAATCTAATGGGAAGAAAAAGGGACGTGGTAAGAAGAAAGATAAGGATGTTTTGGCGGTGCTGGACCTGCCAACATGTCAGGAGATCTCCCCGGTAAGAAGTCTCAATTAGACCTCAGACCATTTGGTGTAGGAATCCCAACAATGGTTCATACGGTAATCTCTTGACCGCAGTTTCACACAGAAGCAAGTAAGATGTCCCTGTTGGTAGCAAGGGTGTGACATGTTATCACTCAGGTTGTCCCTTAGCTCCTTGAGGGATACGGCCGAGGTAACCACAAACCAATATTTGGACTGCAGGTGCTAGCCCACCAACAGTCAGAGAGGGCTCTCTCTTTAGGATTTAGCTTTCTTGATGATGATTTTAGGCTAGTTATTGGGTACAAGGGGTTTTGTTTTAGTTTTGGTGGGATGGATGATGCTTTCAAGTAAAGAGGTAGGGATAGCATGAAAGTTTTAGAACCATTGGGCGTGGAGTCAAGGAGTAGGACTGCTGGTGCGTTTTCTTGGTCACAAGAGGGAATATGGAGCAAGATAGCTGCACATGAAAAAATATTTCAAGCTAAAGGATGGAGTGAAGGCTAGGAATGAGAGGCAGTTAAGAATCTCTCGTTCAGCTTAGCAGAGGGAAGGTGAATGAACTCTATCTAGGAGCAGTAAAGAATCCCTAGATAACTGTCAAACATGAGTGAATTAGGGGAAATATGAGCCACAGGGAATTCATATTCATTTCTAATTGAGATGAAAACATATAGAAACAGCAGAAATTGAGCATAGAGGGCAATTAAACCAATTCTAAACTATTCATTCTTTCTGCTATTTTGGATGGTATATCAATGGAAAAACAAAGGTAAGAAACACTTATTGAGTGATGTTGCAGCACAAGAATTCCACATTCAATTCTTCAAAACATTCATACACAGCACACAGTCATTCCTCCAAGCTTTTCAGCAGTCTTTGATTAAGTAAAACATCAGGTATACAGAGCGAGTCTCTCTTGGAGCTGTACAACCAACCAACCCTTTAAACAGTGAATTAGGGTGGTTTTTATAAGTAAAATATCTATAAATATCAGATCTCAGACAGATCTGTTGTAATAAGTGTCTTTAACCTAATACATGTCTGAAATAAATGCGGGAAAATATCCTCGAGCTGCGCTGGGGCAACTGTACCAAAAGGAGTTTAATGTGTTGTCTTTATGGCTCTGTGCTGATCACTTAGCCATAACTGTGCTTTGGGTTTTGATCCATGCTCTTGAGTGGTTCTGAGGAGCATTAACTGTGATGGGAGAGCCTTGATTGGCCTTTACTACTTTCTTTGACTTTGTTGGAGGTCATTCAATGTCCACCTGCATTGGGAATAAAGGTTTTCATTTAAAACATTCGACTGATACTCTTTGTCGCTTCCTTGATAGGCTTTGGCACTGAATGTGCGCCTTTCTCACTTCTGATACTCTTTAAACTATTGCATCGACCTTTCATGGCTACTGTTCAGCCCTCTGTTTGCTTTTAAAACTGTGTTTGCCCCTTTCTGAATGCTGCGCAAAGAAATTCATGTCATTCTGCGCCTTTCGGGCCTGCTGAAGCCGAGCTATGAAAGGGATTTCCATTTTGGCCTATTTCCCGTAGCCATGCGCGATCGCACATGAAAAATTGCCTCAGATTTTGATTCTGGGCTTCCTAGGCTGCGATTTGTGCCTTTCGTGCTTTTTGACGGTGACGTCAGTGGTGGGTCCCAGTACGGCGGTGACGTGGCAGGGTGACGTCAACAGTACGGCGGGTGACGTGGCAGTACGGTGGAGGAGGTGACGTGGCAGTGATATGGCAAGGACACAGTGGCAAGAGGCCGACGCGGCATGGTGACATCAGCATGACGTGGCGCTGACGCAGGAGGGGGGAAGGCGGTATCTGGTTTCGGGCGCACCGCTTTTGTGCACAGGTGGTTTCAGAGGAGGGGGCTCTGCCACAGCCGAGAGGGTGATGCGTGGCGGGAGTATGACGGGAAAACTGCCCATCTCCCGGGCGTTAACCCTTGGCACATCGGCGTATGGGAAGACCCGTGAACCAACTTTATCACAAAATATGAACGCGGATGGGTTAAATATAGGTCCCATATGGACTTAATATTTCCCCAGACTTGATAAATGTGGCTAAAAAATGCCAGGGGTGGGAATATGTATGTAGGGGAGTTATTAACACATTTTAGTAGGGGAAGGGGAGATAGATAGGGAGCTACATAGTAAAATTAGTAGTTAATATGACAAGTGATCAGAAAGCGCTAAGTATGTGAATATTAGGCTATTTATGGGGGAAAATGATTCATAGAGGAAGTATGAACATGCCTTGAGAAAAGCAGATCTTTACCAAGGCAAATGATATGGAAAATGATGAAAGTAAGAGGTATCAAGCAGATCTTGACCCCTTCAGGGAAGTTAGTGAGTGATTTGGGAAATGAGAAGAAGGGGGAGTTAGACATGCCTCACTTGAGCTCCTCCGAATGGAAAACTGCATCATAACTGTGATCTGTGAAGATATAACACCTGAAAACATGAAATGGATTACAGAGCATGATTCTGCAACCACAAAACTACCTACCCAGCCTACTTACCTAGCATTTTTTCTTCTTTTTGCATAGGTGCACTTGGACTTGCAAACCCAGATAATCCTTTTCTCTTTTTGTTGTCCCTCTATCTAAGTCTACACTTATTTCTTCCAAGGGCCCAGATTAAGCAGTTGGGCTCCTTTGTTTCTCTACCTATATATAAATCTGCCAAGATTGAACTGTTTGGACAGATAATGACTCTCTATATTCTAAAACAAGAAATTGAAACCTAGGGAAGCCAAGATTAGGCTGCTTGGACTTCCCTTAACAGAAACTTCTTCAAAAATGGATAACTCATCAAAATTGGGATACAGTAGTGGCATTTAGACTGGCACACTTTCATGGCCTCTTCTTTGGCCTCTTCTTTGGCCTCTTTTCAAGAAATATGGAGCATTGCAGCATGCAAAGTATGACATATTTGGCATGTAAAAATGTCAATCATGAAAGATGAACACCTGTTGCAACAGGAGGCTAACAGTGGCTCCACTTGGGGATGGCTTCTCCTTGTGAAAAGCCAAGAACAGCAGGTCAGACTGCCTTGATCTTCTATTGTTGTTGTGGACTGAAGAATTTCCTTGTGTTGGCTGCTAAAAATGTGAAACTCTGAAATAGGAGCAGCCATCTCCTTCATTAAAATATTGTGAAATACATAGCACTGCCTGCTTTCTTCTGCGTGCTTGCTATTATATACCATATTGCTTGAGCATTGCCTTTGAAATAGAACCAAACCTGGATCCAAACTGATGTATTTCCCTTAGCTTCTGGTCTAGAAACAGTTGCTGATGTGAAACTAAACAATGCTCCTCTCTTATTGATACTTTTTTATTGGATACTGCAAACTGCAACCAGTTTTCTTTTATCATGAATTGCTGTGATATGACAGCGCTACTCCTACTGTTTTGCTGAGACTAATGCAGCGATAGAGCCTTAAGAATGGAGTACTTGCACTGGCTATGTCTTAGCAAACTTTGTTGCTGCTCCTCTAACACTCCGACTGCTAAAAAAATAAAACAAAGTGCTAATATATACAAATATTAAAGTATAAAGAGATATGTACAGAGCTGCATTGTACCCCTTAATAGGGATCATGGTAATGTTTTAGCATTCGACCGTTAACAGGGCCTTCTTCAATAGTGCTGCCCTCTACAGACTTGAGGAAATATGTGTTATTTCCCTGAACAACAGAAATAACAATTGGCCCTTTCCATAAAAAATCAAATTTTGCATGTTTGCCCTTGTCTTCTCTTCGTGAGTCCCACCTTAGAAATTTGTCGCCAATGTAGAAATCCTCAACCTTAGCTCTTTTATCAAACATCTTTTTGAGTTTCTCTTGCAATATTTGAGCTATGTTATAAACTTGCTCTCTGGTTTGTTGAAGATGAATGGTCTGATTGACTCTTCTTTGAATATCATTTGGTTCTGCTTGGATCTCTTGCAACATTTTCATGATAGGAGTGCCCAAGGAGGATGGAAACGTGGCCTCCATGCCATACACCAGCTCATAAGGGCTCATCCCAATGGATTTTTTTGTTAAAAGTCTATCTACCCATAGGGCATTTGTGAGCTTTTTATGCCCGTTCTTCTTGTTTTCTTCTAAGACCTTCTTGATAATATTAATCAGGCTCTTGTTAGATGACTCGGCCAAGCCATTACCTTGGGGGTAATAGGCTATGGAGTGGCCCAAGGTAATGTGAAATTTATGGCAAAAACTGATCATCTTTTTGGATTTGAAAGCAGCGGCGTTGTCAGTGATGATCTTCTCAGGGCAGCCAAATCTAGAAAGGATATTGCACTCAAGGAACTGGATAATGATGGAGTCATTGGCCTGTCTGCATGGGATGGCTTCAATCCATTTAGTGAAATAGTCGGTGGCTGTTAAAATCCACTTGTGCTGGCCTGAGGAAGAGGGGTGGATCTCTCCAATGAAATCAAGACCCCATTGTTGAAAAGGTTTCTCAGTTGAGATGGGCTTAAGGGGCAAGGGTAACAGCTTTCTTTTGCCCTCAAAGATTTGGCATTTATGACATGAGATAGCAAACTTCTTTATATCTGCAAATAGAGAGGGCCAATAGAAACCAGCCCTTAAAATTTTATCAGCAGTGGACTTCCAATATAGATGTCCTCCACAGTCCCCTGCATGGAATTCTTTCATGACATTGTTAGTTTCATTCATGGTTAAACAATTAAGCAATATACCTTCATGATTTTTCCAAAATAAAGCACCATCTATGACACAAAACTTTGAAGCCTTCATTTTTAAAAATATTTTCTTGGTTCTGGACAATCCTGGGAAAGCAAACAGGTTTAACAATACAAAGCATATATCAGCATACCATGGGGATTGCAGAAAGGTTTCACTGATCTGTGGAGTCGCCAGCTCCTGTTCATTGTCCAGTTGGTTAATGTCTAAGGCTTGAAAGTTTGTTTCGGACATCAAATTGGCTAAACCTTGTCCCTTTATGAGCTTGGTTAGTTTAATTTCTATGTCATACCCAAGGATGTTAGCAATCCATTTGCCTCTTTTGCCTTCTAGCCCCTCTTGGGTTAATATGTCTTTTACAACAGCATTTGGGACATAGGCAATCACATGTGAATACAAAATGTAAATTCGGAAATCTTTGATTGCTTTAACAAGGGCATAGGCCTGCTTCTCCATGATTTGGTATTTCAAAGGTGCATCTCTTAAGGCTCGGCTGAAAAATGCAATTGGCTTTTCAGCTCCCTAATCATCCTTTTGCAAAAGGACAGCAGCTATGGTGTGCTCAGATGCAAATGAAAATATGATGAAATCTTTGTCAAATTGCGGATTGGTGAGGACAGGGGCTTGGGTTAAGGCAGTTTTGATACTCTCAAAGGCTTGCTTGGCCTCAAGAGACCATTTTACCTTAGCATCCTTTTTTAACATGTTGCTTAACAGTCTTATTAGCTCGGCTAGGTTTGGAATAAATCTTATTAAAAAGTTGATTTTTCCAAGGAATTCTTGCAATTATTTTATGCTTCTTGGATATGGGATTTGGAGGATGGCTTGGATCCTTTCTGGATCTATTCTAATACCATCTTTTGAGATGATATGGCCAAGGAGTTTTCCTTCTTCAAGGCCAAAGAGGGATTTCTTGGGGTTCAAGGAAATGCCATATTTCCTACATGTCATGAATATTTGCCTCAAATGTTTTAGGTGCTCTTGATCGGATTTGGAGAAAGGGGTTAAGTCATCAAGGTAGACAACTAGGAAATCATGTATTTCCTTGGAAAATGCAATATCCATTGCCCTTTGAAAAGTAGCACCAGCGTTTTTAAGTCCGAAAGGCATCTTCACATACTTAAATGTTCCCCATGGTGTGGTAAAGGTTGTCTTGTCTTGGTCATCTGGGTGAACCAGTATTTGATTAAAACCTGAAAAGCCATCTAGCAAAGAGATTCTGGATGACCCCACTACTCTTTGTAGGATGTGGTCCATTTTTGGCAAGGGGTAGTGGTCTTTTAGGGAGACTTGGTTTAAATTTCTTAGGTCTACACATAGCCTAATCTCACCTGTCTTTTTTCTTGTGGGAACAAGATTGGATACCCATTCAGAGAATCTGATGGGTGCTATGATACCTACTTCAAACATCCTTTTCACTTCCTTTTCAATTAAGGGAAGGAGTACGGGATTGATTCTTCTAAGTTTCTGTTTGAAGGGCTTTTGGTTTGGTTTTAAGGGAATGGTGTGTTGGATCACTGAGGTGTCATAGGACTTCAAGTCCTCATAACTCCAAGCAAATACATCTTGGAATTCTTTGAACAAATCAATATATTTGGGTTTTTGATCGGGTGGTAAAGTTTGAGATATTTTGATCATTTTGGGCTTGTCTATTGTCCCAATGTTGTGTTCTTCTATAGCAGTGTTTAGGGGCTGTATTTTTGGCTTTTTGGGAACATCATTTGCATCAAACATATCTTCTAATGGAGTGAGGCCAGCAGGGAGAAAGTTATCTTTCATATCAACGATCTCGGCCTCTGTTTCTACTACATCCTCCAAATGCATCTGTTTCAGCTCTTCTATGTTTGCATTGTCAAAAATAGTTGGGTTTATGATTTGCTTGACTGTTACAGTGGTTACAGCCCGTTGATTTTCATTTGTTTGTTGTTGTTCATCCGTCATAGCATCCATGTCAATGTTAATATTTGAAAACTCATGCTCAAGAGTGAGGAATTTTTTAATCTGGGCATCACTTTCAAACACTTGCCAATCTTTAACATTATTTGGGATAGCAGGCCTATGTTTTATCTCAGCAGTAAAATGGTGATTTGGCTCAAAGGGAAGCTTGCATTTACTAGCAAAAGTGGCTAGGCTGTGTGCATGAATGTTATGATCTCTTGAAATCTTGGCAAGCTTGGATTCAGTGAATGCATTGAGTATATTAATAGCAGTAGTCTTATAGGCCCTCATTCTGTTGTCATTGGTAACAAAGTTGCCTTTCATTTGTTGTATGATTAAATCAAAGTCACCTAGAATAGATGCCTTTGTAGCTCCTAGAGCTTTGAGCAGTTTAAGGCCTAAAAGGAGAGCCTCATACTCTGCCATGTTATTGGTGCATTTGAAATTTAGTCTGTAGGCATGACCTTCTGCATGATTGTTATGTGTATTGTGAATCCAAACACCTACCCCTGCTCCTAACTTGTTAACAGAGCCATCAAACTCTAAGTACCATGTGATTTCTTGCTTGTGATTAGTATCAAGAGTTTCAGTCACTTTAGGATTGGGCAGATTTGAAATTTTTGTTTGGGGAGGTTTTTCTTGTATGCTGGTTGCCTTGATTGTTTTGACAGTTTCATCAGTATGGGAAACCAATTCTTCATCGGTGTGTGTGTTCAGTTCTAAAGCCAAGGGCTTGTCATCAGTGAGAGTATTTGTTTCATCATTAAATAGAATAAAAGAATCCATATCAGAATGGATTGAGTGTATAGGAAAATTTTGGGGCTTATCCTCACTAGTTACCACATACTTCATCAGTGTTTCTCTATATAGCCTCTTTGGTTGCCCAAAGACAGATATAGTGGCATAAGAGAGGTCTAATTGGAGGGATCCTTGGAGTTTTGCTCCCCAAGATCTTGATAATAGCATGCCATACTTTGGTGGAATGTCAGCAACCACCACATCCATGAGGATAGTCTTGTTGGGATATTGGACTAAGGAGACACACAAGTCTTTGATAAGGCCTAGACACTTGACTTGACTTGAGTCAAAGGAGAATAGATCTTTGTAGGGTCTTGTGAGGTCAAGGTTGAGTTTTTCCATTACAGCTTTGGGCATAAGGTTGTGTGAGGCACCTGAGTCAAACATAGCATTGTGAAAGACTTTTTCATGTATGTGTAAACTGACATAAAAAGGTAGAACAGATCCATAAGTTGATTTTCCATTAACTTCAAGACCGAACAGCAATTCAGGCTGATCATCAAGAACATTCACATCATCCTTAACCTCTGTCATTTGAAGTGATCTTTGAATTTGTTGCCTATACACTTCATGTTTGGAAAGTTCAAATAAGGGGATGGATGATCCGGATTTTGACAGGAACGCAATAGATTACAGAGATAACCATAAATACAGAGATGCAATAACCATAAACACGTAGATGCAGCGGAAATAATGCTTCATTTCATTAATGGAAAATACTGAAATCTGCTTACAACCAGAAATGGAAAGAAACTAGCTAGGGCGATGGTAGCTTATCTCTGAGAAGAGATGTGCGGCTACATGCCTCTGAACTGTTCCGAACTGTATTACAATGAGGCTTGAAGGCCTATTTATTGTTGAGAAACAATGGAAAACCCTTCACATACCGAAACCTAACCCTAGAAGATGAAACGCCAAATTGTGGGCCCCGTTTGGGTAAATTGGTACATCAATTTCCCGGGGTCGTAACTTTGGCATACGATCTCCGTTTGACGCGTACGATAGCTCGTTAGAAAGATCTATCCGAGTACTACCACTTTGGGAGGCAACATAGGGCTCGATTGCCCCAGAATTCCAAAAAAACGTCGTTTAGGGCCTCAAAACGGCTCCGGAAGTTCAGGACCCAAAAAACTGCTAAAAATAGTAAACTGTGCTACAATTAAGGAAACTGAAAATGCTGAGAAAGACAATGGTGGGGGTCCAGGTGGACCTGGCAGGTGGCCACCAATAGCCACCTGGATCATTCCTCCCCCCTTAGGAAGCAATGGTCCCCATTGCGTTGAGTTCCTCCCTGAGATGAGGAAGCTTCTGCTGAGTTGGTTCTCTGGTGAGCTGTTCTGCAATCTCTGATGTGTCCAGAAATGGTGGAAAGCATGGTCGACGATGGTCCACATTGAATACTCGGTGCAAGCGAAGGAATGGAGGAATGCTATGCTTCAAAGCATTGTTGCCCATAGCCTTGGGACTGCTGTGAGGACCATGTCGGAGTGGTCGGAGCTTCTGATGGGCTCTTGTAAGGCGTTCTTTCTGCAGATGTAACCAAACTTTGTTGCCCACCTGAAACTTGTGTGGTACCCATGTGGGTGAGGAGAAGTTGTTCCTGTGTTTTGTCATGACCGTATCCCTTTGCTTTTGCTGCTGCGTGGAGGAACCCTTTGCAGGGGTCATGGATGTAGCAACAATCTTCCCCTTACTTTGGGAGTGAACCAGACAAATGAATTTCCTGGTCTGTGATATGATCTTGCTGCCTTTCTTGGTAGTAATCAAAGATGTGGCGGTAGGTGGGGCTACCTCCGGTATCCTGTATAATGAATTATTCAAAGAAATAATGACAGCACGAGGCCTTGACTCATACACAGCATGTCGCCTCCACAAGTATGGCTGGCCTAATAATACATCGCAAACATCTAGAGGTGTAACATCACATAATACCTCGTCGGTGAAGGGCTTGATGCTGTAGGGAAGGCGGCACTGCTGGCGAACTTTCAGATCTCGTCCTTCGTGAAGCCACCCGATACTGTACGGCTGCGGGTGCGGTGTAGTCGGTAGGCCCAACCGCTTCACGACCTCTGCTGAAACCAGGTTCTTTTGGCTGCCACTGTCGACAATGAATCGCAGCGATGAACCCTTCACCCACATCTGTGAGTGGAAAAGACGCTCCCCCTCCTCTGGATCTTCGGGCTCATTTTTCCTGATCTTGGCGGTGGCAACAGTGGCACTGGGATCCGCATCAATGATCTGCTTCCCTTTGCCATTCCCCTTGTCGAGTTCTGGCTCAGGGTTGGAACATGCATCTGATTCGGAAGCCTTCAACTCGGCCACCAACGACTGCTTGGTCCGACACTCACTTGTGTTATGAGTGGGACACTTGTGGAACTCACACCACTTTCTTGTGTCCTTCTTCGGCTTCGTGGTGTTGTTCTTTTCTTGCGGCTTCGACGGGTTGTCTTGGGTCACCCCGCCTTGGCTTTGTCCTTTGGGCTTCGGATTTGCAGATCCAAAGTCTCGCTTCTTCTGTTTGAACTTTTGCTCGATTTTGACAGCGTATCGGTATGCTGTGCCGAGTGAGGGGATGTTCAAGAACCCCATCTCTTCCTGGATGTATCTGTGTAGGCAGCCGCGGTATTTGAGTACCAGATGCAGCTCAGAATCTTTGATACCCAACTGTGTGCGAAGGGTATGAAAAATGTTTGTGAACTCCGGCACATCTTGGTCTCGTCCCTGCCGCAGTGTGGTCCATTTGATGTATTTGTCCTCATAGGTTCCGACAGGGTAATACTGCTCCTTGATGGCATCCCGGAAGTCATTCCAAGTGGGTGCGGCTGAAAATAGTGAGCCTGTACTTTCATCCTTCTGCTCGCAGTAGGTTTCCCACCAGTCCTTGACGTGGGGGGCTGCTTTGAGAAGAGCGAAAACAATCTTTTCCCGACTTGAAAATTCATGAACAGAAAAATACCCATCTAGTAGATTTAACCATTTAACTACGGCATCTGCGTCTATTTGACCCTCGAAGATGGGGATTTCAAAATTAACTTGTACCTTGAAGGGTGTGGCATTTCCAGAGTCGCTGTTGGAAGCCGATGCGTCGCCTCTGGGTAGCCGCTGAAGGATCTGCGCAAAGCTATCCATCATCGCGTTCCTTTGCCGCTCGAGTGCTTCTTCGAGCAAGATTTTGATAGGATCTCCTGCCCCCTCGTCTTTCTTCTCATCCGCCATGGGAGGCCGTCGAGATTTGCGAGGCTGGTCTTGCAAAGGTTCGACCAGTTCAAGCCCTAACTCCTTATATCCCGACCTCGTTGGGGACATGCAAAGAAAAACAGAGAAAAAGCAGACCGCTCTGATACCACTGATCCGGATTTTGACAGGAACGCAATAGATTACAGAGATAACCATAAATACAGAGATGCAATAACCATAAACACGTAGATGCAGCGGAAATAATGCTTCATTTCATTAATGGAAAATACTAAAATCTGCTTACAACCAGAAATGGAAAGAAACTAGCTAGGGCGATGGTAGCTTATCTCTGAGAAGAGATGTGCGGCTACATGCCTCTGAACTGTTCCGAACTGTATTACAATGAGGCTCGAAGGCCTATTTATTGTTGAGAAACAATGGAAAACCCTTCACATACCGAAACCTAACCCTAGAAGATGAAACGCCAAATTGTGGGCCCCGTTTGGGTAAATTGGTACATCAATTTCCCGGGGTTGTAACTTTGGCATACGATCTCCGTTTGACGCGTACGATAGCTCGTTAGAAAGATCTATCCGAGTACTACCACTTTGGGAGGCAACATAGGGCTCGATTGCCCCAGAATTCCAAAAAAACGTCGTTTAGGGCCTCAAAATGGCTCCGGAAGTTCAGGACCCGAAAAACTGCTAAAAATAGTAAACTGTGCTACAATTAAGGAAACTGAAAATGCTGAGAAAGACAATGGTGGGGGTCCAGGTGGACCTGGCAGGTGGCCACCAATATCCACCTGGATCAATGGAAATCTTGAGTTTACCTATTTCTGCCTCTAAGTCAAACGATTTTTCAGATTGGGTTTTAGTATTTTTGGAGGTGGGCTTCCCTTTTTCTATTGGAGTATCAGCAGTTTGGTCTTATTTGTCAGTGTCAAGGGAAGTAATTGCTTGCGGTTTTTCAGTTTTAGGAGGGCTTTTTGGAACACTGTTCAAATTCTCTTTGGAGGAAGAAGGTGGCAGAGGCTGATCATCAGAAGACTACATTTCTGTTATGTCCTCTATGGTGACATCCTTTGGATTAGGGACCTTTTTACCAGCAGTTTCCATGAAGGCAACCTTTTCTTTAATTTTCTTCGGCTGCTTGGTATCATTTGCCTTAACCTTTTCAGGCACATCTATGGTTCTTGTCCTCAGCTTATATTGTTGTGGACCTCATACACAGCAGTATCATAGCCTTGTTTAAAATCAAAATATTCACCAGAATTAGTCTGAAATTGACTAAGGTCATGTTCATCTTGGTCTTGTTGAGTCAGGAAAATTTGTTGCTCAGCCTTCAAATCCACCAAGTTCATGTGAGTATCTTCCGTCTGTTCACTAGATGTATATGCTTCAGCGTAATTTTCGTGAAAAGGAGGCCTTACATCATGGTCTGGGCTAGACCTACCAACATTTGTATTCTGAGTTTTCCGGAAATTTGGGTTCCTTATGGTATTGGGTTGTTGTCCTTCCCATGATGATTTCCTCTCAACGCTCTCTACTATGTCTCCCAGCCTGTGCATGCCAGTGATAATAGCATCCAAATTTTGGTATAAGGCTGAGGGTTCCTCTTTAAAGGTGGTTCTTCTCTCAGTTCTAGCTTTGTTTCTTTTGGAAATTAGATTTGCCTCTACGCTAACAGCAACATTTTGCATGTCTGCAAGGGTCTGGGGGGCTCTTTCCCTTAACTGATAAGCCATGTCAGTGTCAAAACCATCAGGGAATTTATACAAAGCAAGATCAGGTGGAGGTCTCAAGTTCTGTGGTATTGCATTATAAATATTATTAAATCTTGCACAATACTCCAAGACAGATTCTTGAGGGCCTCTTTTGATGGTGTCATATTCAGATAATATGTGCAAGGGGTCTTTCTTTTTCTCCCATCTGTTGATAAATGACTGGTATAAGGCTTCTGGGTCTGCTATGGAATTGGCTGTGAGTGCTCTAAACCAAGTTCTAACATCACCTGTCAAACTTTGGACGAAAATCTTCATTCTGATGCTATTGTCATCTATCTCGTAGTTCTCAAAATAGTCTTGCATCTTCTTTGTATGCTGAAGGGCTGTGCAAGAACCAGTTCCATCAAAGTATGTGATTTTAGTTTGATAATCCTGAGGCATAGCCCCTGGATTAGCAAGTAACTGTAGGGGTGCATATCTATTAGCCATGTTTATGGGGATAAGTGGAACAATAGGAACAGTTGGAACAGCTATAACAACAGCGGTCAGGGGAGTATGTGCAGTAAATGGAGGTGTGGGAGGAGTGCTTTGAGAGGTGGATGATGAACAAGGGGAAGTGGGGTTTGAATGAAATAAAACCTTGACAGGGGTTGGAACACAGCTTGGCTGAACTGTTTTAGGGCTAAAGTCAACAAAATCTTCTCTTTGCTCTAGCTTCCTGAGGTTCCTTGGGATTAAATTGGGATTTTCAAGAATAGCTGGGGGGTTTGGGTCTGGATTTGACCTTGTATACCGTGAATTCCTTTTGGGAGCTAGATTCTGAACTTGTTTTGGTATTTTCTGTGAATGCTTTTTTAGAATTAGCAAGGAACTGATCAAATTTTGGAATAGCTATCTATAACTTAAAACTAGCATGAAGTTTGACTGAAGCAGCATTTGCTTACTCCTGTGAATGCAAAGCAAGAACAGTTTCAAAGGCTTCCTAGCTGACATTCAGGCTTCATCTGTAGTTTTAAGGAATATGCAGCAATTGGAAAATTCATTGTTTTTCCCCAGTGGAGCTTTCCAACTTGATTTGTGAGATTTAACCGAGGATGGTCCCCAGCGGAGTCGCCATTATGTTATCACTCAGGTTGCCCCTTATCTCCTTGAGGGATACGGCCGAGGTAACCACAAACCAATCTTTGTACTGCAGGTGCTAGCCCACCAGCAGTCAGAGAGGGCTCTCTCTTTAGGATTTAGCTTTCTTGATGATGATTTTAGGCTAGTTATTAGGTACAAGGGGTTTTGTTTTAGTTTTGGTGGGATGGATGATGCTTTCAAGTAAAGAGGCAGGGATAGCATGAAAGTATTAGAACCATTGGGCATGGAGTCAAGGAGTAGGATTGCTGGTGCGTTTTCTTGGTCACAAGAGGGAATATGGAGCAAGCTAGCTGCACATGAAACAATCTTTCAAGCTAAAGGATGGAGTGAAGGCTAGGAATGAGAGGCAGTTAAGAATCTGTCGTTCAGCTTAGTAGAGGGAAGGTGAATGAGATCTATCTAGGAGCAGTAAAGAATCCCTAGATAATTGTCAAACAGGAGTGAATTAGGGGAAATATGAGCCACAGGGAATTCATATTCATTTCTAATTGAGATGAAAACATATAGAAATAGCATAAATTGAGCATAGAGGGCAATTAAACCAATTCTAAACTATTCATTCTTTCTGCTATTTTGGATGGTATATCAATGGAAAAACAAAGGTAAGAAACACTTATTGAGTGATGTTGCAGCACAAGAATTCCACATTCAATTCTTCAAAACATTCATACACAGCACACAGTCATTCCTCCAAGCTTTTCAGCAGTCTTTGATTAAGTAAAACATCAGGTATACAGAGTGAGTCTCTCTTGGAGCTGTACAACCAACCAACCCTTTAAACAGTGAATTAGGGTGGTTTTTATAAGTAAAATATCTATAAAGATCAGATCTCAGACAGATCTGCTGTAATAAGTGTCTTTAACCTAATACATGTCTGAAATAAATGCGGGAAAATATCCTCGAGCTGCGCTGGGGCAGCTGTACCAAAAGGAGTTTAATGTGTTGTCTTTATGGCTCTGTGCTGATCACTTAGCCATAACTGTGCTTTGGGTTTTGATCCATGCTCTTGAGTGGTTCTGAGGAGCATTAACTATGATGGGAGAGCCTTGATTGGCCTTTACTGCTTTCTTTGACTTTGTTGGAGGTCATTCAATGTCCACCTGCATTGGGAATAAAGGTTTTCATTTAAAACATTCGACTGATACTCTTTGCCACTTCCTTGATAGGCTTTGGCACTGAATGTGCACCTTTCTCATTTCTGATACTCTTTAAACTGTTGTGTCGACCTTTCATGGCTACTGTTCGGCCCTCTGTTTGCTTTTAAAACTGTGTTTGCACCATTCTGAATGCTACGCAAAGAAATTCATGTCATTCTGCGCCTTTCGGGCCTGCTGAAGCCGAGCTACGAAAGGGATTTCCATTTTGGCCTATTTCCCGTAGCCATGTGCGGCGCTAATCGCGCATGAAAAACTGCCTCAGATTTTGATTCTGGGCTTCCTAGGCTGCGATTTGCGCCTTTCGCGCTTTTGACGGTGATGTCAGCATGACGTCAGCGGTGGGTCCCAGTACGACGGTGACGTGGCAGGGTGACGTCAGCAGTACGGCAGGTGATGTGGCAGTACGGTGGAGGAGGTGACATGGCAGTGATATGGCAAGGACATGGTGGCAGGAGGCCGACACGGCATGGTGACGTCAGCATGATGTGGCGCTGACGTAGGAGGGGGGAAGGCGGTATCCGGTTTCAGGCGCACCGCTTTTGTGCGCAGGTGGTTTCGGAGGAGGGGGCTCCGCCACAGCCGAGAGGGTGACGCGTGGCGGGAGTACGACGGGAAAACCGCCCATCTCCCGGGCGTTAACCCTCGGCACATCGGCGTATGGGAAGACCCACCCACCGTTGATATGTGGCATGCTAGATCTGTCGGCCGACAGGAGAGACAAGGCGGTGGAGGGTTAAAAATGGGACCCGCGCATATTTTATTATGTGTTTTATTCATACCGCGGGGGGGAAACTTTAGGAGAGTGGGTTTTTGGGTTAACGCGGCATGGGTGTGATTTGAACCAACTTTATCACAAAATATGAATGCGGATGGGTTAAATATAGGTCCCAGATGGACTTAATATTTCCCCAGACTTGATAAATGTGGCTAAAAAATGCCAGGGGTGGGAATATGTACGTAGGGGAGTTATTAACACATTTTTATTAGGGGAGGGGGAGATAGATAGGGAGCTACATAGTAAAATTAGTAGTTAATATGACAAGTGATCAGAAAACGCTAAGTATGTGAATATTAGGCTATTTATGGGGAAAAATGATTCATAGAGGAAGTATGAACATGCCTTGAGCAAAGTAGATCTTTACCAAGGCAAATGATATGGAAAATGATGAAAGTAAGAGGTATCAAGCAGATCTTGACCCCTTCAGGGAAGTTAGTGAGTGATTTGGGAAATGAGAAGAAGGGGGAGTTAGACATGCCTCACTTGAGCTCCTCCGAATGGAAAACTACATCATAACTGTGATCTGTGAAGATATAACACCTGAAAACATGAAATGGATTACAGAGCATGATTCTGCAACCACAAAACTACCTACCCAGCCTACTTACCTAGCATTTTTTATTATTTTTGCATAGGAGCACTTGGACTTGCAGACCCAGATAATCCTTTTCTCTTTTTGCTGTCCCTCTATCTAAGTCTACACTTATTTCTTCCAAGGGCCCAGATTAAGCAGTCGGGCTCCTTTGTTTCTCTACCTATATATAAATCTGCCAAGATTGAACTGTTTGGACAGATAATGACTCTCTATATTCTAAAACAAGAAATTGAAACCTAGGGAAGCTAAGATTGAGCTGTTTGGAATTCCCTTAACAGAAACTTCTTCAAAAATGGATAACTCATCAAAATTTGGATACAGTAGTGGCATTTAGATTGGCACACTTTCATGGCCTCTTCTTTGGCCTCTTTTCAGGAAATATGGAGCATTGCATCATGCAAAGTATGACATATTTGGCATGTAAAAATGTCAATCATGAAAGATGAACACCTGTTGCAACAGGAGGCTAACATGACATATGCAGTCAGTCAAGGAAGGTGCATGAGCCATTCTAACACACGGAGGGTGAGGTGAGTGTGCCCCTTGGAAACTTGTGATAGCACAGAGTTAAGAAGGGAACACACAAGCAAAGATGCATCACATCATGGAAAGCAAGTTAGTTAGCAATCCAAAGTGATGGTTAAACCAACAACACATTTAAGAAAGATTCATATACAGAAATAGTTATACATGCATGCTTAAGCAAACAGATACATATACCATTTAGAGTACTCAAGATAGCTAAAATATAATACAACATATGCATGAAACGTGTTGGCTCTGTTATATTAAGAAGTGTAAGTTCTAGTCATACAATACATCCATGTCCAACCACTAGTTCTGATAGTGGAATGTTACAGCCACAACCGCCTACTCCTCCAAAGAGATATACTAGCTCTACATAGTGGAGAAGCCAAGGCTTGTTACAATACTATCCAAGATTTCTCTAAGATACTCCTATTAGAAGCTTGGCTGACCAAAAGCCAATACAATGGGTTATGAGGGACTATTTATAGCAAAGGGTGGGGTGGCCCTTGACATTCCCTTTTGTGACAGTTCAACTACCCTCATGACTCTTCATTTACCCTATGACTGTTACATCCAACTATCAACACTTGAACTTCCACTTGACAAGACGTTACATTACAATGCACATGTACCCATATGAGACAAAGTAGATTGAACAAGCCATGAAAGACATCACTGACACTTGAACCATTGTGGTGATACCAGATCCTTGACATCCTTGTGATGGTGAAGGTGGTGAGCTGATGCCATGCTTGGCCATCTGTGATGGAGTCTCTTCGCTCAACGGTGACATCTTGTTGAAGCGAACTCTTACCTCTGTTGCATTCGGGTACACTGATATGGCTCCTTCATCCAACTCATCTAATATCATGTGCATGGTTTTCTTAGGTGCAACCAAATCGGAAACACACTTATGCATAGTGTCCTTACTGATCTCCAAGTGTGTGATGGTGACCATGTGCATCAACTTGTCGAAGTAAATGTTTAGTTCCAGACAGACTTGTTCTTGTCTTCGCCTCAGTGAGTGTGCCAAATGGGTTGGATCGCATGTGTGCACACAATTGACATGCATGATGTTGAATTCCCTTGCATGTGATCAACAACACTACTGACCTTGTCTGCTCTGTGCCAGCTACTAGGATGGATCTATAAATTGTATGGGCACAGTTTCATTCGTTTATGCATGTTGCACCTCATGTTGTACATGTTCCTATTGCAACTCATTCTCTCGTCTTTGCATCTCGTGTTCCTCCTTAAGTTGCTGCTTCAACACATGCAACTCCTTCTCTGTTCCTTTCTCTACCCTTGCACGACCGTCTTGTCGCGCTTTCACCTCATAGCCTCAATCTCCAAATTTGCTTTCGTCATGAGTGGATCTACTTTGAACTTGTAGCTTTTCTTTATGTCTATGTTGTCAACAACCTTATTCTTACACTCGCCGCATGCAGGTGTGTTCCCTTATGCTATTACTGATGGTGCTGCTCATTGTGATGTTACTACCATGTTATCTTGATGTCCTTGTCTATGAACAACTTGATGTCTTCATAGGTATGCAAGCTCATAGACACTTGCTTGGTTGCAACCCTTGTTGTGCTCTCAACAGTGTCCTTTGACTCTGCTCTCCTAAAGGCCATTGTACTTGTGCTGATGAGAGACGGAGAACACCTATGATGCCTGGAGACATAGCAACACTCATGGAAATCAATATTTCAGTGGAAAACGAAAAAAAACTTGAGAACGGACTTGCAACATACTTGTGTGACTAATCATGAAGGTTGTGCATTTTCCGCAGCGGGAGGTTTCTGAAATGATCCTTGCATGTAACCTCTAGCTGCTAAACATGATCCCTAAATCAAGGGATTCCTTTACATCTTTCCTTGGGAGAAGCTTTCCATGCATGCAAATCAGTTTTGCTCGGTCCTGAAGGGAACGGTCAACCTGAAGGCACATGCATCGGTCTGCAAGCTTGGGATGAAAAACTGCGCAGTTTCTGGGCTGAGCAAAGATGGTTGTCCCAAAGGGATTGCACAATTTCTAAGAGGAATAGGTGACTGTCTCCCAGGATTATGCAATTTATGGCCTGGGCAACTGTCCTCGGTCAGACCTCGCAATTTTCTCAAGGAAGCCTATCTGACTGCATCTTGCAATTTCTTAGTTGAACAAGCTGCCTAGATGGATTTGTGCAATTTTTGCTAGCTGCTGGGCTGGATTTCCTAGAGGGATTACACAATTTATGGGCTAAGAAGTTGATTGCTACCTAGAATTGTGCAATTTCTGGGCTGAGCAGTTCTGTTGGGCTGGATTGCACAATTTTTCTAGTGTAGGTTGACAGGTAGGATTGTGCAATTCTAGATCCCAACAGGCTGCCAATCAGGTTTGCATAATTTTTGAAGGGAAGGATGGTTCCCCTATATAATTGCACAATTACTTGAGGGAACTTCTCATCCTACATCTGGACCAAGTCCAGAGAAACAACCTGTCAGGGGAATGCAACAAGCTATTATGCACAGGCTGACAATCTAGTAGAAAACCACTAAAGCTTGTGTACTTGATAGTGCAAGACATGCTGTTGAAGATGGTCGGTAGGGAGGCTCCAAAACGAAGCTAAGGAAAAATTTTGGAGGGTGGTTGTAGCCGCTACAACACTTGGTGACAAATTGGTAGAACTACAACTCTTTGAATGAACCTCATTCATGAAAAGCAAGTCCAACACCTCTGGAAGTTTTGTTCAGTTCTCTGTTCATCTTGGTTTCCACACTTGCTTGATTGTAAGATGTAGCATCTGCCAAGCCTTTGGTTGGTCAACACACATTCCAAGCCAAGCCAACATGGTTGTTTCAATTGGGGATGAGGGGTATATTGGTGCACGAATAGTATAGTCTTCATAGTATTAGTTTCATCTATGGTGTTGCTCTGCTCCCAGCAGACGTAGACAGTACCCTAGCG
The DNA here is from genome assembly GCA_031772625.1 of Pinus tabuliformis. Taxonomy (NCBI): domain Eukaryota; kingdom Viridiplantae; phylum Streptophyta; class Pinopsida; order Pinales; family Pinaceae; genus Pinus; species Pinus tabuliformis. The sequence continues at coordinate 1,311,913,974 of CM062816.1, read as the reverse complement.
GAGTCACGCAGGAACACAAGCATGGCTCCACTACCAGAGAGCCTGTTCAGTACCCCAGTAGAGTTACTTGGATCACCTCTCTATGCAGGAATCCTTTATCTTCTTTCACCTTATTCATTTTCATCATTTTTTTTTCACTTTTCATTTTTTTCATTTTCATCATTTTTTTTTGAAATTTTTCACTTTTCATTTTTCATTTCATAACTATGCATAGCACTCATTCATTTCAGAGGCAGAAGAGGGATCCTAACTTATTGAGAGAAGAAGAGGTTGTTCCTTCAGAGAAGTAGTTTATATATACCTCTGACATTCTTGTTAAGTTTTTCCCCCTCGCCTTATTCTACTTGAGTGAGCTGACAAGGATCATCAAAAAAACAACCAACTAGAGTAGGTGATACTAGTTAGTATGCAAGCATTGTGTTTTCACCAAGGTTCACTTCAAACAGTATGTATTTTCCATTTATGCATCATGGACTGAAGACAACAAGTTCTTACATAAGAGAGCAGACAACAGATAACCAAATGTTGATAGTTGTACAAGTCCTCGTGTACTTTACCTAGCTTGTTTCAAGAGTTGCACATGGTCCATGCGAAACTAACCTACAGACAATAACAAGCAAACAAACCAAAAATCAAAGCAAGAAGAAGAAGCAAATTCATATGCAAAGCGAGTAAGCAAAAAACAAGCAAGCAAGAAAACACACAAAGAAAGAAGCAAGCATGCATGCAAGGAAACAACTCAAAAGCAAGCACTACTCCTACTCCTAAGCTAACAATGCATGGGTCATCTCACGTGAAGTGATACTTCGAATGCATCCACCGGCGCATTGGTATACCCATGTTGGTGAAGGCATGGTTCACGAACAAGACAACTATGTGAACCAACAAACAAGAAAGATGTAACAGTGAAGAAATACACACTTCGAGTTTAAAAGTGTCGACAGAACAAAAATGAGTGAAAGCACATGACATGCACTCTATGGAGCTACCATGGTGTTGTGCTACACTGCGTGCAGATGTTGAGTGTATGCATTCTCTTGACTGTGACATGAAAGAAAATGTGATAAAGGTAGACCACTTACGTTGTTCCAGTGTTCTTGTTGTGTAAGATTCCTCTAGTACATGATCAATGGGATCGTGTGTTTCGAGTGGAGGAAGTGGAATCTAAGTGTCAGATTGACCTTCAATGCAAAAAAGAGAGTGATGAGGAGCCTTACGTGTTTCAACAATTTCCTGATTAGAAGTGAAACCAACCTCAGGACAGCAAGGTCCTGACATAACCATCAGCTCGAGCTGAAGTTCCTCAACAGTCTGTGGGTTTTCAAATTCATTGACAGATATATCATTGTAGACCAGTGCCTTAGATAGATTAACAACTATTGAATCAACATTGTGATCAGATGAAGAAGTAGAGAGATCATGAAAACCAAGACCAGAAAATTCAGGATGTTGGTCGGCATCCTAGTGATTTGATGAATCATGTAGAGGGATAGATGAGAAGAAAGGATGTTCACCCTCTGTGTTTTCAAAAATGATAGATGACATACTAGAAATATTTTTAGAGGAAGATGTGTCCTCTCCGTAATGTAATGATAGACTACCATTCGACATGTCCTGTGAATGATCGGAAGTAGAAACATCTAGAAATGAGTTTTCACAGGGGAAATCAATAGTGGTAGAATCACAAGATATGTCAGGATAGAGTGGATGAGGCATGACTAGAAGGGAGTCATCCTTCACCGCGACTTATTTAGATTCCCACACACACTCATCATGAATGATGGCACAAGTTGGTTGCACAAAACCAACTTCGTCAACATCTTGATCCTCGTTCACAGCAGGTGAGGAGTTTGAAATGGAAGAGAACAAGACAGTACAATCCAGAGGATCAACAGAATGCAAGGATGGAGGTTGAGGGACCGAATCCACGTGACAACCAACAAGCTTGCAAGCCAAATTTGCATAGATATCAAGAGCAGGTGGGGTGGGAGGATGTGAGAGTTCCATAGATGTGTGTGCATGTTCTCCCACATCACTCTGTGGTGGTGGAGCTATTTGATGAGGTGAAGGTGGATAGTCACTTGTGATAACAATTGTGCCTACCTATGATTGCGTAGCTCCACCACCGAAGTGCATTGAGCAGGGTTTGGATATGTGAAGAAGATACTCAAATCTTCTATCAAGAAATTCACAATCAATATCATCTTCGGGGAATCAATATGCGAGATTACAAAAGCATGTGTAAAACTGTTCAATAGATTCATCGGGTGCTTTTCATAATTTAAGAATTTCTTTGTTGAGTGCTTTACCATCGAAGTGATTGAAATCATGATCTATCTCTGTGACCATATGAGCAAGAGAATGAATATATTTTTCAGGCAGAGTGGAACACCAGTGCATTGGGTACCCTCGAAGCGTGTAGATGAAAAACACGCAGCTCATTCTTCAAAGATTCCATGTCTTTTGTATGAGCCTACAATGTCGACCGCATGCCTAACCAAGGCTACGTGGACTCCACCATCATATGTTTTATGTGACAAGTTATCCGAGAGCTCTTCCGAGATAATGAATTTGTTCCCATAAGACATACACTCCGGAAGAGGAACTCTGTAGTTAGTCATGATGGATATGCATAGATTCAAAATAGATGTGAGGACTCAGCTTGTCATCTGGCCCTCCTTCTGGTGCCAAAATTTTGACGATGATGGACCTGCCAACATGTCAGGGAATCTCCCCGATAAGAAGTCCCAATTAGACCTTAGACCATTTGGTGTAGGAGTCCCAGCAGTGGGTCGTACGGTAATGCCTTGACCATAGTTTCGCATAGAGGCAAGTAAGATGTCCCTGTTGGTAGCAAGGGTGTGACATATGCAGTCAGTCAAGGAAGGTGCATAGCGGTTCTAACACACAGAGGATGAGGTGAGTGTGCCCCTTGGAAACATGTGATAGCACGGAGTTAAGAAGGGAACACATGAGAAAAGATGCATCACAACATGGAAGGCAAGTTAGCTAGCAATCTAAAGTGATGGTTAAACCAACAACATATTTCAGAAAGATTCATACACATATACAGAAATAGTTATACATGTAAGTAAACAAATACATATCATTTAGAGTACTCAAGATAGTTGAAATACAATACAACATATGCATGAAACATGTTCAAGGCTCTGTTATATTAAGAAGTGTAAGTTCGAGTCATACAATACATCCATGTCCAACCACTAGTTTCGATAGCGGAATGTTACATCCACAACCGCCTACTCCTCCAAAGAGATATACTAGCTCTGTGCAGTGGAGAGGCAAAGGCTCATTACAATATTGTCCAAGCTTTCTCTAAGATACTCCTATTGGAAACTTGGCTGACCAAAAGCCAATACAATGAGTTATGAAGGACTATTTATAGCAAAGGGTGGGGTGGCCCTTGACATTCCCCTTTGTGACAGTTCAACTACCCTCATGACTCTTCATATACTCTATGACTGTTACATCCAACTATCAACACTTGAACTTCCACTTGACAAGACGTTACATTACAATGCACATGTACCCATGTGAGACAAAATGGCTTGAACAAGACATGCAAGACATCACTGACACTTGGACCATTGTGGTGAGACCAACTCCTTGACATCCTTGTGATGGTGAAGGTTTTGAGCTGATGCCAATCTTGGTCGTTCGTGTGCTCAATGGTGACATCTTGTTGAAGCAAACTCTCACCTCCGTTGCATCCGGGTACACTGATATGGCTCCTTTGTCCAACTCATCTAATAGCATGCGCATGGAATTCTTGGGTGTGATCAAATCGGAAACACACTAATGCATAGTGTCCGTGTTGATCTCCAAGTGTGTGATGGTGACCATGCGCATCAACTTGTTGAAGTAAATGTTTAGCCCCAGATGGACTTACTTCTTGTCTTTGCCTCGGAGAGTGTGCCAAATGGGTTGGATTGCATGTGTGCGCACAATTGACTTGCATGTTGCTAAATTCCCTTGCATGTGATCAACAACACTTCTCACCTTGTCTGCTCTGTGCTAGCTATTGGGATGGATCTATAACTTGTACGAGTGTAGTTTCATTCATCTATGCATGTTGTGCCTCCTACTGTACATGTTCCTATTGCAACTCATTCTCTCGTCTGTGCATCTACTATTATTCCTTGATTTGTTGCTTCAACGCATGCAACTCCTTCTCTGTTCCTTTCTCTACCCTCGCTCCACCGTCTTGTCGCGCCGGCACCTCATAGCCTCAACTTTCGTCATGAGTGGATCTGCTTTGAACTTGCAGCTTTGCTTCGCCTCTATGTTGTCAACAACCCTCTGCTTTCACTCGCCGCATGTAGGTGTGCTGCCTTTTTCTACTGCTACTGGTGCTGCTTGTTGTGATGTTGTTGCCATGTTATCTTGATTTCTTTTTCTACGAACAACTTGATGTCTTCATAGGTAGGCAAGCTCATAGGCACTTGCTTGGCTACAACCCTCGTTGTGCTCTCAACAGTGTCCTTTGACTCTTCTCTCTTGAAGGCCATTGTACTTGTGCTGCTGAGAGATGGACGAACACTTGTGATGCCTGAAGACATAGAAACACTCATGGAAAGCAATTATCAATCAAAAACCAAACAAACTTGAGAACTAAATTGCAACATACCTATGTGACTAATCATGAAGGTTGCGCAATTTCTGCGGCAGGAGTTTTCTGAAATGATCCTTGCATGTAACAACCAGCTACTAAAGATAGATACCTGAATCAAGGGATTCCTTCGCATGCTGCCTTGGGAGAAGCAGTCCATGCATGAAAATCAGTTTTTCTCGGTCCCAGAGGGAACCAATCAACCTAAAGGAACATGCATTGGTCTACGAGCCTGGGATGAAAAAATGCGCAGTTTCTGGGCTGAGCAGAGATGGTTGTCCCAAAGGGATTGTGTAATTTCTGAGAGGAACAGGTGACTATCTCCTAGGATTGTGTAATTTCTGAGTTGGGTAGCCATCTTGGGTCAGACCTCGCAATTTTCTCAAGGAAGCATGTCTGACTACATCTCGTAATTTTTTAGCTAAGCAAGCTACCTGGATGGATTTGTACAATTTTTGCTAGTTGTTGGGAGGTTGTCTCGAAGGGATTATGTAATTTATGGGCTGAGCAACTGATTGCTACCCAGAATTGCACAATTTCTGGGTTGAGCAGTCTTGTTGGGCTGGATTGCATAGTTTTTCCAGTGAAGGTTGACAAGCAAGATTGTGCAATTCTAGAGCCCAACAGTCTGCCAATCAGTATTGCGTAATTTTTGGATAAAAGGTTGGTTCCCCTCCAGAATTGCGCAATTTCTTGAGGGAGATGCTCAGCCTGTAGCTAGACCAAGTCCGGAGAAACAACCTGTGAGAGGAATGCTACAAGCTATTATGCACAGGCTGACAATCTTCTATAAAACCAGTGAAGCTTGTGTACTTGAAAATGCAAGACATGCTGCTGAGGATGGTTGGTAGGGAGGCTCCAAAATGAAGCTAAGGCAAAATTTTGGAGGGTGGTTGTAGCTGCTATAACAGTATGAGAAGGGTAATGTGAAAAAACCTAGTAATAATACTAGGGAGGGTAAAAAGGAGTCCAAAAATAAAGTTAAGTTTCCTTGCAAATTATGCAATGGAGACCATTTAACTCATCTTTGCCGTAAGATTCAAGATGCTCAGCACTTGTAAGTGCAGCAGGGTTCTTCTAGCTCCCAGGCCGTTCTAACTAACCCTTTTCCCCAAGGGCAACAAATGTTTGCTGGAGTGAATGCTAATATTGGAAACCCCATAAGGGGGCAACCAGAAAGGGGAAATTCCATCGAATGTATACATGATGAGTTCTCATGTTTAGTTTGCTATAAGATCACATGATTATGGTGAGCCGAAATCCTCTAAGGTTAAGGCCACTCCCGATGTTATAGAGCCACTCCATATTAAGATACTTGTAGTTGAGTCTATACCTCAGATGTCGAAAGGCTCTGCAAAACATTTGACAATTAACCCTAATGCCAGGGTTGCCCAGAACTACTCCATTGTTGAAGATCTGGCTCAAAGCCCTTGTGCAATGTCTAAGTTAGAGGAACTCCAGTTGTGTCCATCAAAAAGGATCACTACGATCAGGGCTATAGATCCAAAACTCCCTTATTGTTACATTTGACATGTCAAATATTACGAAGATATATCCTTATCACATGGATTTCCAAATTAAATCTACATATCGAAAGATAAATATCTTTCGAACTATAGTTGATGAGGGAGCTTCCACATGTGTTATGTCTATTTCATGTTGGAAAGTTATCGGATCTCCTCAAGTTGTTCCTTCACATACTCTCTTGAATGAATTTGATGGTCATTCTCATAGGCTGCATGGAATTATTCCATCCTTTCCCATCTTTGTTGGAGGAAAGGTGGTCAATATCGAGGTAGAAATAGTTGATGCAAATTTTGATTATAATATTATATTGGGATGAAATTGGATTTATGAAATGTATGCCATTGTATCATCATTATTTCACATCCTATTCTTTCCCCATGAAGGGAAAATTTTTATTGTTGATCAAATGGAACATTCTCTGAAAGAATCCAATGTATCCCCTGATTCCTCTGTTCCCTTGGTGAATAATCCCAAGCAAGTTGTTGATAATTTAGGAGTCAGAATGTATTCCTCATTGATGGATACCTTTGATCTTCCTTCTCCTATTTCTCAAATAAATTCTATTTCATCATCCAAGGCCCCTTCTCAAAGAGAGCTCTTCATAACCCATTATTTTTAAGATCCTTGGCCCTTACCTTCTTCTACCACCACATTAGAAGTAGGGCAAGTGGGTGGAATGGCATATCCTACATCTACAACTGGAATTTCTTATCAATTTATAGGTAATATTGTAGATTCTGATCCTACTCCTCTTTCGCCGGAGGATTTGGACGGAGATGTGGCTCTGGATTAGACTCTTGACTCTACTTCTTCAATGGACTAACTTGATACTTTTTTACCATCTGAGGAAGCAATCTTAGAAGCAATGATGGGTGTAGACAGGTCGTGGGATGATTTGCATCATCGGTCATATTTTCTCTAAGGCTTGCATGAAGTAGAATTAAGTTTTTCTAGCCCATCATCAACTGGTCATGTTCACATAATTTTAAACCCTTTGGCTCCAACACAAATTTTTGTCGAAGGTAACATGTATATCATTTAGGAAACTATTCTGATGAACATTTCCAGGAACCCTAATATAATTGAGAATGTTTTCATCAGAGCTGAATGCTCCCCTGAAGAGATTCAAATCTATACCGATCTTTTTAAATAGTTTCGTGATGTGTTTGTTTGGTCTTATGAGTAAATTTTTGGAATTGATCCATCAATATTCCAGCATGAGATCAAGACTTATGTGAATATGAAGCCTATACGGAAAAAACTTCAGCCAGTAAACCCTAGGAAAGTGGTAACTATCAAAGATGAGGTTGACAATTTGCTTAAGGTGGGTTTCATATACCCCATTTCGTTGACTGAGTGGGTCTCAAATCCAATCCCGGTTGATAAAAAACAAGGAATGATCCATGTATGCATAGACTTTAGGGATTTAAATAAGGCTTATCCTAAAGATAATTTCCCCACATCATTTATTGATCAGATTATTAATGAATGTGCAAGAAATGAGATTTTCTCCTTTATGGATGGTTTCTCAAGTTATAATCAAATTACTATATGTCCTGAAGATCATCATAAGAAATCTTTTACCTACCCCTTGGGTACCTTTGCATACAAAAGGATCCCTTTTGGCCTTAAAAATGTTGGAGCGACTTTTTAGCGGGCCATGTCCTACGCTTTCCACGATATCAAACATATCATCGAAGCTTATTTGGATAACCTAGTTGCTTGTTCTCGAAAGATAATTGATCATCCTCATCATCTTCAATTATTTTTTGAGTGATGTCGTTTTTATAAAATCAGTGGAATCTGAATAATTTTTTTTTCTCTATCACATCCGGTCAATTATTGGGATTCATAGTATCTACTAAAGGGATTCATGTAGATCCTTTCAAGGTTGAGGCAATATTTCAGTTGCCTCCCCCATCTACCATCTTTCAACTTCAAAGTCTCCAAGGAAAAGCCAATTTCTTGAGGAGATTTATTGTCAATTACACTGAGATTACAAAGGGATTTATGAGATTTCTGAAGAAAGGGGTTCCATTTCTATGGGACAATTTTGCTCAATGCTCATTCAATGCTTTGAAAAAATCATTAACCTATGCTCCTTTACTAACTCCACCCGATTACAGAAGGGATTTCCTATTATTTCTCGCTGCAACAAAATCAACCATCGGTATGGTTCTAGTTCAAGAAGACGATGCTCTCCATGAGCACGTGATTTATTATCTGAGTTGAGTCTTGGTAGGTCTTGAATTACGATACTCTCCCATAAAGAAATTAGCTTTGGCAGTTGTTGATGTTGTCTAGCAACTTCGACACTATATTCTGCTTAGAAAAGCTTTTGTCTTGGTGGTTGTCAACCCATTTCAGTTTGTTCTCAATAGGCGAGTGATAGTGGGGGAAATATAATAGATGGATTTTTATTTTACAAGAATTTGATCTAGAGTTCTTGTCATCCAAATCTAAGAAATCATTAGTATTTGCGAAATTAATTTCAAATTTTCCTTGTGAAGAAGAAATATTTTATGAGGAAGCATCCCCTGATGAGCATATTTTCCTTATTTCTTCACAAGATCCTTAGTATGGAGATACTATAATATATCTTCAGATTCGAAGTTTCCTTTCACTTTTTCAAAGGATGAGTGAAGAAAATTGCGTCACTTAGTGAAAAGTTATGTTATTATCGGTGACACTTTATATCGTCACATGGTTTATTCAATCCTTAGATGTTGCTTAACGTTAGAAGAATTTGAGTCAATCTTGAATGATTTCCACAGTGGAGCTTGTGGCGGTCATCTATCTAGGCTTGCTACAGCCCAAAAAAACTTGTGTGCAGGGTATTTTTGCCTTCGATTTTCAAAGATTATGTTGAAGCGGTCAAAAAATTCTATCCTTGTCAGGCTTATACTTAGAAGATGCACGCTCATCCAGCTCTGCTCTTTCCTGTTATTACTTTCGGTTCATTCACAGAGTGGGGCATTGATTTTACAACTTGTAACCCGCCTTCGACAAAGGGTCATAAGTATATTATTGTAGCAGTGGACTACATTACTAAGTGTGCCTAAGCTATGCCCACTGTTGTGAATGATGGTGAAACAGTAGCCCTGTTTCTATTCAACCAAGTTATTTCTCGCTTCGGTATTCCAAAGGAGATTATCATTGACCATGGCAGTCATTTCTAGAACAAGATTATGACTGAATTGGCTCTCAAGTTAGGTTTCTAGTAGGATCATTCATCTCATTATTATCCTTAGACCAATGGTTAGGTGGAAGTCGTGAATAAATTCGTGAAATTTATCCTGTAAAGGACATAAGGCTTGATTCAATTTGCATATCATGATATATCCTGCGCTTTGGGCATACTGGATGTCGGTTAATACTGCTATGGGTTTCACTTATTTTCAACTAGTTTATGGTTTGGAATCGATATTCCCTTTGGAATGTGAAATTCCTCCTCTTAAATTAGTTGTATAACATCTTCCAGACACTTCTAGTCTTGAAGAATGCCTCATTTATTTGGAACATCTTGACGAGCAGCGTCGAGATGCTGCCACAATTAATAAAGCTCATAAAAAGAGAGTGAAAGTCCAATATGATAAGGATGCGCATCCTAGGGTTTTCTCTCGAGGTGACCTTGTCCTGTTCTATGACCAAGACAAAGACACCTTGGGGGCAAACAATTTAAAACCCATTTGGTATGTTCCTTTTATCGTTAAAAAGATCTTAAAAAAGGGAGCTTGCGAATAAGTTGATTTTGACGGAAACGAGCTGTCAAAACCCAGAAATGGGCTCTGGCTTCTGCCTAGGATTTTCTTGGTTGTAGATATTGTATATATTTGTGCATATATGTCTATAGGTTTCATAGTGATATCGATATTTTTGATCTTCTTTGGCAGGTATCGATGGATGATCGGGTATATTTAGGGTTTGCCGATGGTTCTAGTCAACATACCCGGAATTTGGCTTCCGCAGCTTGGGTGATTTACTATCCATCCGATCAGTTGTTGGTTTCAAGAGGCATATGTGTCAACCCTTCTTCATACAATGTTGCAGGATGTTGTTGTGTTTAACTTACTATCTGAAGCAATATCTCTTGGTATTGATTCGTTAGTAAAATACTTGGATTCACAACTAGTTGTTTCTCAGTTAAACAACATCTATTGTGTGAGAGATCCTTATTTATAAAGCCAATTTCTAAGAGTGCATTTATTACAAAGATCATTTAATTTTATCACATTTATTCATATTCCACAATTAGAAAACTCATTTGTTGATTCCATAACTAATCAAGCATTAGATTGGCATATTAATCATTCATCACATTAAAAATAAAAAATAATCAAAAATAATTTGTATATATGATCATCACATCATGAAACCGTCTGTATATAGATAGAAGTTTTATGTTCAAAATATTATACAAAATCAGGACAAAATGTCCTACAAAATTAGGGCTTAAGCCCAATCACGTCTAACAAAAATCTTGACATCTCTAATCTATATCTATGGTTCCAACCCCAAATGTGCATCTCAGAAGAAGACGATAGCAGTAGCCACCAATGTTAATAGCCACACCCAATCTTGTGGTACTCCTACCACGCGTCTCTACATAGCCTCTAGTAGATCCTCTATCGCTTCCATAGGTACCTGGTGATTCAATCTCTCTAAGTTCCTCTGTACGGTATGGATGAGTCTCTTAGTCTCAGTTGCCGCACTCTCTGCATCTCTTCCACGATGTCTATGCATGGGCAGACCCTCATGTCTTACCGGTCCCACATATGTATCATGGTCAAACAATTTTGTAAGAATTTTGTCTCATCAAAAAGAATTCCAATTCATAATTTTTGAAATCCAAACAAATCAAATAACTTTAAAAACTTAAAAATAATTTTACCAATGGCACGCCATGCAGCGTCAAGTGGAAGAACTAGATTTGGATATGTTCTGAATTCCATGCCTGCCTAGAGGTAGTCCTCGATGGAAATGACTTGTTGTTCCCACCAAAGGAAAAACTCGTCATCAAATGTTGTTCTAGGGACCTCACCACCTCCTAGTCTCTTCATCAAGTCAGCCCATCTACCTATTCGTGGATCTCTTGGGCTGTGAATGGTAGAGATAAATTTGGGTTGAAGTCCAGTGATCCTGATTTAAACAAGAACACAACAAATTAAAGATATAACCATAAATACAAAGATGCAGTAGAAATAACACTTCATTTCATTAATATCAAATACTGAAATATGCTTACAAACAAAATGGAAATAAGACTAGCTCGGGCGATGGTAGCTTACCTCTGAGAAGAGATGTGGCAGCTACATGCCTCTGAACTACGTTAAAATGAGGCTCAAGGGCCTTTTATTATTGAACAATAAGAGCAAACCCTAAACAACCAAAACCCTAACCCGAGGAGATGTAACACCAAGAGTTTATGGGCCCCGTTGGGGTGAGTTGGACAGCCAACTTCTGAGGGTCACGACTTGGTCATATTACCTTCGTTTGATGTGCATGATAACCCATTGGAAATATCTCTCTGAGGACTACGATGGAATAGAAAATTTTAGGAAAAAATATTTGGCAGTAGATTGCCAAAAAAATGTCATTTAGGGCCTCAAAACGGCTCTGGAAGTTTATGACCCGAAAAAAACTACTAAAAATAGTAAATTGTGCTACAATTAAGGAAACTGAAAAACTGAAAGAAACAATGGTGGGGGTCCAAGTGGAATTGGTGGGTGGCCACCAATATCCACTTGGATCATTCCTCCCCCCTTAGGAAGCAATGGTCCCCATTGCATTGAGTTCCTCCATGAGATGAGGAAACTTTTGCTGAACTTGGTCCCTAGAAAGCCACTTGCTCTGGTGAAGGAGTTGGCCTGTTTTGACAACTCGATATAGTTGGATCTTCTGCTGGAAAGTGTTATTGATATGTGTGCCCATGATCCGATCAGTTGTGGCTTGCTCCATGCAATCTAGATTTAACTCTATAGGTGTGAGTTGTTCTGCAATGTCTGATGTGTCCAGCGATGGTGGGAAGTATGGTCGAAGGCGATCCACATTGAACACTGGGTGCAAGCCAAGGAATGGGGAAATGCTGAGCTCAAATGCATTGTCACCCATAGCCTTGGTAATGGTCTAAGGACCATATCGAAGTGGTCTTAGTTTATGATAGGCTCCGCTAAGGCATTCCTTCTACAAATGCAACCAGACTTTGTCGCCCACCCAAAACTTGTGTGGCACCCGATGTTGATCATGTCACTACTTGTACTTAGCATTTGATTTCTCTAGAATGTAATGGACCTGCTGGCAGATATGCTGGATGTGCTCAATGAAGTCGTTTGCCTTATTGGCTTCCAACTGGACATGAGTCAAATCTGCCTGAGTAGCTGCAAATGGTATGGCCACATCAATGGGACATAGTGGCTGGAATCCCAAGCCCACCTAACAAGGGTTGTGGCCATTCAAGCTGTGGAGAGCCTAGTTATAGTTGTGCTAGACATAGGGAAGTCTCTCATCCCATGTGCGTGGATGCTTTGAGTTGTACATGCATAGAATGTGTACGATCATCTTGTTGATGATCTCTATCTGGCCATCAAATTGGGGATGGAAAGTTGTGGACTTACTGAGCTTGGTGTCCAGCATTGACCAGAGACTGGACCAAAATGTACTGAGGAACCTGTTGTCCCGATCTGAGATGATAGACTGTGGGATCCCAAAGTGTACCCCAACTCATTTAAAGAAGAGTTTAGTAGTGGCTTCTGTTGAGATATTCTTCTTGCAGACCACTAGAATGGCCATCTTCAAGAATCTATCGGCAACCACAAAAACACAGTCGTTGCCATGCTTAGTAGAAAGGAAGGCCTGACATGTAATCCATGTAGATGGATTCCCAAGGTCAACTAGGGTTAGGCCGCGGAGTATATAGGCCTTGCTTCTTAATGGTCAGTTTGGAAATGGCACAGGCAGTGCAAGATCTAATGTACTTCCTGATATCTTGTCAAAGATTCGACCAATAGAAATACTTTTGCAGTATTGCCACTATTTTCTCGACCCCGAAATGCCTAGAGGCCCAACTGTAGTGTGCTTCCCAAATCATCTTGGCTCACTCGCTTAAAGGAACATAAAGGTGTCCCAGGTGGCATAGCAAGGCATCCTGAAGGTGAAAATATGGAACTTGCTGACCCTCCAAGAGCCTCTGGTATGTGTGGCCGAACTCTAGGTTGCTTTTATAAAGAAGTGGCCAATCATAAGTCTCATTCCCACAAGAGTTGAGCACTGTGGTTGACGACATCATCGGTGGTCGGCTGAGGCAGTCTGTAACATTATTGGTTCGACCCTTCTTATAGTTGATATTCAAATGGAACTGTTGCAAGTATGTGGAACTCTTTTTATGGCGATCATTCTGCAACTTCCCTTGTGTCTATATGAACTACAGGGGCCTATGGTCTGTGTGGATGACCATTTCCCTACCCAAAATGTAACGCTTCCATTGTCAACAAGCCTGCACAATGGAATACATCTCTTTTTCATAAGTGGGATACTTCCAGACTGTGTCTGAAAGTGTCTCACTGTGATATGTGACTGGATGCCCCTTTTGAGTAATGACTGTGCCAATACCATAGTCAGAGGCATCTGTCTCGATCTCAATGGATGTTGCAGGTCTGGTAAAGTGAGCACTGGTGTAGAGCAGAGGCAATGTTTCAACTCTGTGAATGCTTTCTATTAAGATTCGGACCAAAATAATTTTTCTTTCACTCCTCCCTTGGTGAATTGACTCAAGGGCCAAGTGATATGAGAGAATCCCAACATGAACCTGTGGTATAAATTGGCAAGACCCAGAAAGCTATGGAGCTCTGTCAAAGTGGTTGGGGCTGGCCAATCTTAAATGACTTGGATCTTTGTTGGATCCACATGCACCCCTCATTCAATAATAATTTATCCCAGATACTAAACATGGGTCATGCCAAAAGTGCATTTCTCCAAATTGGCACACAGCTTGTGTTGCCATAGTGTTTGGAAAACCAGTCGGAGGTGCTCTTCCCAACTCTGGCTGAAAATCAAGATGGCATCCAAGTATACCACTACAAATGAGTTGGTGAATGGATGCAAGATGTCATCTATCAGCCTCATGAAGGTTGCAAGAGCATTCATCAACCCAAAAGGCATAACCAACCATTCAAAAAGTCCCTCCTTGGCTTTGAAGGTAGTCTTCCACACATCGAAGGGTTTGATTGGTACCTGGTGATAGTTGGACTTCAAGTCGATCTCGCTGAAATATTTCCCCCCTTCAGTTGGTCTAGAAGGTCATCAATCCATGGGATTGGGTACCTATTCTAGACAGTGATCTTGTTCAACACCCGGTAGAGTCTCCAAGTCCCAGCCTTCTTTTGTACCAACACGATCGGGATCCCACCGGGCGATGAACTTCGATGGATGTGACCTTTCTACAGCAACTCCTAAATCTACCTCTTGATTTCATCATTCTCCAGAACAAAGCGTTGATATATTGGTGCATTTGGTAGCAGCGCACCTAGGGTCAGATCAATGGAGTACTTGACCTGATAATGCAGAGGCACCCCTATGGGGGAGGTGAAGATGTCCTCGTACTCCTCCACGACCTTGCCCATCTGTTGTTGCCATGCAGAGGGGCCTTGTCTGGATTTCATGGCCACCATCTTCTTCTTTCCCTAAGGGTGTATCATCAAGAAAACAAATTTCCCAGTTTTGGAAGTGAGCTTACTACATTGTTTTGCAGTAACCAAAGAGATGGTGGTAGGTGGTGCTACCTCTGATATCCTGTACAACTTACTTCCAAAAGTAACATAACAGCACAAGGCCTTGACTCATACATAGAATGTCACGTCCATAAGTATGGTTAGCCTAATAATACATCACAAACATCAAGGGGAGCAATGTCACATAATACCTCATCCGTGAAGGGCTTGATGTTGTATGGAAGGCGGTGCTACTGGCTCACGCGAAGATCGTGTCCTTGGTGAAGCCACCCGATGGTGTACGGTTGTGGATTTGTTGTGGTCGGTAAGCCCAGCCACTTCACTACCTTTGCTGAAATGAGGTTCTCTTGTTTCCCGTTGTTGACACTAAACTGTAGCGAGGAACCCTTTACCCACATCTGGGAGTGGAAGAGGCGCTCCTCCTCCTCTGGATCTTCAGGTTCCTCCTTTTGGATCTTCATGGTGGCAACGATGGCGTTGGGCTTCACATCAATAATCTACTTCCCTTTTTCATTCCCCTTGTCAAGTTTTAACTCAAGGTCGTAACATGCATCTGATTCTGAAGCCTTTAGCTTGGCCACGAGTGACTACTTGGCCTGACACTCACTTGTGTTATGAGTGGAGCTCTTATGGAACTCACACCACTTTCCGTGTCCTTCTTCGGCTTTGCGGCATTTTTCTTTTCTTGTGGCTTTGGCAGTTTGTCCTAGGCCACCCCACCTTGGCTTTTTCCTTTATTCTATAGTTTGGGGGCACCTTTCCCTTACTTCGAATTCACAGATCCAAAGTCTTGCTTCTTCTGTTTAAAATTTTGCTCGATCTTGACCGCATATCGGTATGTTGTGCCAAGTGAGGAGATGTCCAGGAATTCCATCTCATCCTAGATGTACATGTGCAGGCAACCGAGGTACTTGAGAACCAAATGCTTCTCAGAATCCTTGATACCCAACTTCGTGCGAAGGGTATGAAAAACATTAGTAAACTCTAGCACATCTTGGTCCCTTCCCTATCGCAGCATTGTCCAATTTATGTATTTATCCTCATAGCTCCTGACAGGGTATTACTGCTCCTTGATGGCATCCCGGAATGAGTTTCAAGTGGGTGCAGCTCAAAGCAGTGAGTTCATACTTTCATCCTTCTACTCGTAGTAGGTTTCCCACCAGTCCTTGACGTGGGGGGCTACTTTCAGAAGTGCAAAGGTGATCTTTTCCTAGCGAGAAAAATCATGAATGGAAAAATATCCTTCTAGCAGATTTAACCATTTATCTACAATGCCTACATCTATCTAACCCTAAAATATGGGAATGTCAAAGTTAACTTGTACCTTAAAGGGTGTGGCGCTTCCATAGTAGCTGCCGGAAGTAGATGCGTCGCCCCTGGGTAGCTGCTAAAGGATCTGGGAAAAGTTGTCCATCATCACGTTCCTTTGTTGCTCGAGGGCTTACTCGAGCAAGATTTTGATAGGATCTCATGCCCCCTCATATTTATTTTCATCTGCCATGGGAGGCCATTGGGATTTGCAAGGCTGGTCTTGCAAAGGTTCGACTAGTTCAAGCCCTAACTCCTTACATCCCGACCTCGTTGGGGACATGTAAAGAAAAACAGAGAAAGAGAAAACCACTCTGATACCACTGATCGGGTTGATGCCACTGATCAGATTTAAATAAGAATGTAACAAGTTACAAATATAAGAATAAATACAAAGATGCAGTAGAAATAACACTTCATTTCATTAATATCAAATACTAAAATATGCTTACAAACATAATGGAAATAAGACTAGCTCGGGCGATGGTAGCTTATCTCTAAGAAGAGATGTGGAGGCTACATGCCTCTGAACTATGTTACAATGAGGCTCAAGGCCTTTTTATTATTGAACAATAAGAGAAAACCTTAAACAACCAAAACCCTAACCCGAGGATATGCAACACCAAGAGTTTATGGGCCCCGTTGGGGTGAGTTGGACAACCAACTTCCTGGGGTCACGACTTGGTCATATTATCTCCATTTGATGCACGTGATAACCCATTGGAAAGATATCTCTGAGGACTACGAAAAAAAGGTGATTTTATGCAAAAAATCATTGGCGGTAGATTGCCAAAAGAAAAAATTTTAGGGCCTCAAAATGGCTCCAGAAGTTTATGACTCAAAAAACTGCTAAAAATAGTAAATTGTGCTACAACTAAGGAAACTGAAAAATTGAAAGAAACAATGGTGGGTGTCCAAGTGGAATTGGTAGGTGGCCACCAATATCCACTGGATCATCTTGGTAACCTCTCAAAGAAGAAAGTGAAAAGGATGGTACCACACCCAAAATGTTTGGTATTACTCTTTTTAATAGAAGTGAGTTGTTTTGGTATCAACTCCTGACAGGGTAGTACTGCTCCTTGATGGCATCCCGGAACGAGTTCCAAGTGGGTGCAGTTAAAAAAAATAAGTTTGTACTTTCATTTTTATTCTCATAGTAGGTTTCCCACCAGTCCTTGATGTGGGGGCTGCTTTGAGAAGTGCAAAGGTGATCTTTTCCCGGCTGGAAAAATCATGAACGGAAAAATATCCTTCTAGCAGATTTAACCATTTATCTACAACATCTGCATCTATCTGACCCTCAAATATGGGAATTTCAAAGTTAACTTGTACCTTAAAGGGTGTGGCACTTCCATAGTAGCTGCCAGAAGTAGATGTGTCGCCCCTGGGTAGCCGCTGAAGGATCTGAGCAAAGTTTTCCATCATCGCGTTCCTTTTTCGCTCGAGGGCTTACTCAAGCAAGATTTTGATAATATCTCCTGCCCCCTCATCTTTATTTTCATCCGCCATGGGAGGTCGTCGGGATTTGCAAGGATTTTCTTGCAAAGGTTCTGCTAGTTCAAGCCCTAACTCCTTATATCACGACCTCGTTGGGGACATGAAAAGAAAAACAGAGAAAGAGCAGAACGCTCTGATACCACTAGTCTAGATTTAAATAGGAATGAAGAAAATTACAGATATAACCATAAATACAAAGATGCAGTAGAAATAACACTTCATTTCATTAATATCAAATACTAAAATATGCTTACAAACAGAATGGAAATAAGACTAGCTTAGGCGATAGTAGCTTATCTCTGAGAAGAGATGTGGCAACTACATGCCTCTGAACTATGTTACAATGAGGCTCAAGCGAATTTTTATTATTGAAAAATAAGAGAAAACCCTAAACAACCAAAACCCTAACCTGAGGAGATGTAACACTAAGAGTTTATGGGCCCCGTTGGGGTGAGTTGGACAGCCAACTTCCCGGGGTCGTGACTTGGTCATATTATATCTGTTTGACGTGCATGATAGCCCATTGGAAAGATCTCTCTGAGGACTACGAAAGAAAAGGTGATTTTAGGCAGAAAATTGCTAGCAGTGGATTGCCAAAAAAACGTCATTTAGGGCCTCAAAACGGCTCCGGAAGTTTAGGACCCCAAAAACTGCTAAAAATAGTAAATTGTGCTACAATTAAGGAAACTGAAAGAAACAATGGTGGGGGTCCAAGTGGAATTGGCGGGTGGCCACCAATATCCACCTAGATCATCCTGGTAGCCTCTCAAAGAATAAAGTTGAAAGGATGGTACCACACCCAAAATGTTTGGTATTACTCTTTTTAATAGAAGTGAGTTGTTTTTTCAGATTGATTAGTAGGGTTGTACACTAATCAAAGATTTTGGTGAGGCAATCGATTACTAGGCTCATTATAACATGCGATTCTTGGTGCAATGAAGTTGAACCTACTACCCTCACAATGGTAAAAAGGAGAATTCTGAGTTGCAAACTCTCCACATTCTTAGTTGGGATCTTTGTTCCTACCTTCTCATTGTTTCCGGGGAAATATATGTGAGTATAATCATCCATGTTGAGACTTCCTCAGGCCTTCCCTTGCAATTTAACTAGCTCTCCTCTCTGGGAAAGTCCAATGGTGAAGTAGATATCTTCTACTTCAATTCACAAGGGCATTTGATCAATCATAAAAGTGTATTCTTCTGGATCCGAGTAATTCACAAGCATCTCCAACAACCTTGTATTGGTTTTCATATTTGGAATTTTGAAAATTTTCAATAATCCACACCCTCTAAATGCATCCAATGCTAATGGATCATTCATTACCTCATTATCCACTGCATTTTACTCTCTTTCCTTCCATGTAATAGTCATCTTGCAATTCAAGCATTTTTATCCATTAAAATTCATAATTTCAATTTTTTCACTGTGCACACCCGGGTTCATTTCATACATTGTTGTGTATAAGGCTTACTCATATGCGACTTTGATATGCCCAACCCACGTACACACAGAGTGAAAATATAAAAACAAGGTTCCTACGGTAAAAATTCTTGAAAAAATGCTTGAAATGTACAAAAATTCATTGAAATATCGAATTTGAGGATTACTTGGAAGTTTGGTAACTATTCGGGCCGAGAAATAGGGTGGATTATGGTTGTTGGTCTTTGTTCTAGAGCTCTTTATCTCAATTTTTCAAAACACAAATGAGGTTTTTTGAGTCAAAAGGTCTATTTATAACTTGTAATTTCAAAAAATAATAAAAACCCACTTTTATAAAGTTTATGTTTTATTTTTTAATTTTATAAACTTTGTGACATTTTTGGCTTTGAGTGTTTGAATAGGTTGTCTTTCAGGTTAAATTGAAGACTTTGAGATTTTTTCTACCACTTCAATTCCATGACTGTTGACCCATCATGGCAGGTATCGTTTTCATCACTAGCATATAGGTTAGGGAATATCACTTTTCCCATTGCATTATGCATTCTAGCCTCCATATTGTTATATGTTGCCATAAGGTCGACCCCATTGTTGTGATTCTTAAAACCATTTTCACTCACCAACTTATAAAATCATGACATGATGGTAGAGCCTTCCTTTACATGGGCTTCCTAGTTATATCCTCGCTGACATATGTTTCCCATGCTGCAAAGATTGAGTAGGCTTAGGAGTCTTCTTTAGTCCCGCCATGACTTTTTGCAATGAAGCTTCATTCTCCTTCTTCTTCACTATATTTTTGGCTTTATACCCTAGAGGCTCCCACATGTTGACTATTTGTACCTTTGGCCTTAAGCTGGCTTAACTTGGACTCATGTATAAGCCACTTTTTGACCATGTCTTTTTGCAAAATCAACCTTTCAATCACTTAGCCTCTGCAACTTGACACCTTATGCCCGTGGAAAGAACATTCTTTTGAGTGTCATTGACTAGTTTCGTCACCTTGCATTGAGCATAGGAACGTTCCCCTCCTAAGAGCCAGTGCATCTGTATCTGGACACTCATTCTTTCCATGGTACGATAGGCATTCTTTTATTCTTTTTCAGGATTTCTAAATATGAAAAATATATATATATATATATATATTCAAAAAAGAGTGGGAACGGGACTTTACTTCCATAATTGATGGAAACAAGATTCAGTTATGTTTCCCTTGAACAAATAACTCAAAGAAAGTATTTCCTCCATCAGGATGGGCTTTAGTTTGACTTAGGAGAGACATAATCTTGTTATTGAGTTAGTACTCCTCTGGTTGGTTATCTCTTCCAATCATATGAAGAGTTTGTTTATGCCTCTTGCATGACAAAGTCATAAAAAGTTATCATATGCTACCATATAGTCAAATTTGAGTCATGCTTCTGTTCAAGGGAAGTAAACCTGAGTCGGACTTTTTGCAGTGTCTCTTGACTCATTTTTCATTCGACCATACCCAGTATGTCAGAGTTATGTTCAGTATCACATCAACTATTTGGTATTTTTCTCATGTTGGTTGAAAAGGTCTCCATTGACTTCTTGCTGGTGGGTCTTCTCTTATCAACTTCGACACATTGCTCTGAGAGTAGGCATAGAGCTGCACCCTAGCCCTATTTCCATCATTGATAGGTGACCTTGTGCTTAGCATTAATCAGTATCATGGGTCTTTGAATGAGTGGTTTCCTTTGTGTTTGACGTCATCATACATTATCACACATTAGGATTCATGCAATACCTTGGTTTCCATTTGACGCTATTGGTGGATTCCTCATCTCTGTGTCAACTTTCATTATTGGTTGGTTTAGATGGTTTCTGTCGTGCACTAGCCACATCTTGTGTACGAAGGAAACGTGCTTCGGTATGGTTACTTCATATTTCTTCATTTGATTCCTTCCACATTATTGGCTTGCAAGTTACACTCGTGTTGGATTGATGTAGGATGCCTTAATTCCTTCCTTCTAGCAGATCTTTCCCATCAACTCTGAATCATTACTCTGGGAATAAGATCTAGAGTCCTTTTTTCAGTATCTTAGGGTTTGTAGTCATTAGTGGCAGACTCCTCTCTCAACAATGAGAATACATCAATGTCTCCTGATTGATACATTCTCTCAAGTGTTTGACCTCAACTCATTTATTCACACTTGTAATATTGTACTGGGGTACCTTGACTCTCATCATCATTATCAGTGACTTGTCTCACATTTGTTAATAGTATACATCAATGACCAGTAATCAAATGATTTCTCACATGGTTAACTTCAACTCATTTATCCTCATAGTGTAGAAATGCACCATGGCGGTCGGTGAAGACCTTGAGTTGCATCAGCATTTCATGGTTCACTTGTCAGTCCCTCTAGTTTACTGCCAATGACACCATCCACCTTATATGTTGCAATTCATCACAACGACATCTTGTATGTTGGCACCTGAGTTGCATGCAGTACCATTATTCCACTTTTTGACTTGGTACTTTTGAGGATCAGTTATGTGACTTCAATGATCAGATATCTACTTCAACATCATTGATTAGCTTTTCTATATGTGATACTGTGACATGGCCTTGATATGTACTTTTGTAGCTATGATCAGATGATCCACTATGTATTTCTCAGTTTCCTTTGTACTTGTATACATATTGGATCCGCTCTACACTTGATATGTGGACATGATTTATTATCTCTAAGCATTGGTATGCCCACCTCACACATGAGTTTTCTTTTTGATCTCTTCCACTAGTTTGGTAGGTTTGAATCTAGTGATCTCCTTGCAAGTGCTCGCATGATTCTTTCTATACACTTAATACATTTCGGCCATCATGTACCCTTCTGACTTCATATATTAGGGGGCATCTATTATAGCATCATTTATCACCTTTATATACTTGATGCTCTAAGTCATGGCCTTGGGCAGCCCTTTAAATTACATACACAACTCTGCCCTTCCAAAAACATGTGCACACGTGGTTTCAGCTATACCCAACCTAGAGTGCACACGTGGGTCGAGGCCGAGGTACCTAGGGTCGGGTCATTCACACTGGATTCGGGTGGCTCGGTCGGCAAGAACATGCTTGAGAAATTTTTCTCGATTCGGCCCAGATGGCCATCCTGTTTCTACAGCTAGGATTGGATCTTTTGAAAGTCCTGCTTGTAGTCTAGAAATTCCTTAATGGTGGTCATCTAGATTTGTTCCATTTCCTTCCCTAGGAGGCATTTCAACAGCCAGTATAAGTGTAGAGTCTGTTTATATTATGTTTCTATTCTGCGAGTGTGTCCCAGATCAAGAACCAAGACCTTCCACCCTTCTACATCCACTGCCCCCGCGTTCGCATGTCTGTTGATAGCCTCTTCCCACTTAGTGATGATCTATTGAACCTCCTCTTTGGTGCCTCCCACATATGCAGCCACCGCTTCTTGGATCAGTATGTCCATTGGTTTCCTCTAGCAGCATTTTCTAGCATTACTCGGATCAGCCTCATCCTTTCTCTCCCGTGATTTCTTGCCTCTGCCCTTGCCTTCCATTGTATGAGCCATTGTTGTACTGTCTCGTGGCCTTCGAGCTAGCTACTGATGGTGGCCTAGAACTAGCTTCAATGCTTTCTTCCTCTAAGGGGAGTTACCTACTTCGGGAACAAGAAACCAAAAATTCCAAACCATTATTTTCATACTTTTTTATAGCCACTGGTTATGTTCTTCTATCATTTCTTACCCCCATGCAACCTGTTAAAATCCCCCAAGCATGAAAGACCCCCACCTAAGATGCCCCGAACACCCCTACATGCCCCCTTCCCTATGCCAATAATGGCCACGATTTCGGCCACAAATTGCGTGGTTGCCCACAGGCCCAAAGGCCTAGAAGCCCACTCAAAAGGAGCCCCACTCCTTCTCCCCAGTGCCCCTTATTGGCTAACCTCATCCCCTACCGCCCTAACTTTGTCTCTGCAATTTTTTCCACTACTCACCCTAGCCTCCTGTATTCTAAGCCCCTTCCTCGACTAAGTATCCCTCCCCTATTTTATGATCCATCCCCCACTCCTGCCGCCAACCAAAGCTAGTCCAGTTAGCTTTCCCAGCATACCAATTCCCTAGTTCTGAAGGACTCCTATCCTAGACACCCTCCCCCCTACTGACTCCCCTTGGGGTCTTGGTGTTTTCCCTCATGGTCCTTGGCCTCCACAGAGCCCTAACCTTCGTGCCTCATTTCAGGCCATATACTGGAATTACCTCTACAGCAATTGTTGCTACCTTACCCTTTCCTCTTAGGTTTGCTAAGAAAATGAGAAGACAAGGTTCATTCAGCCAGTAGCCTTCCCTCCCCATCCCTATGATCTCCATGCGTGAGAGGAGAATTCCAAAGTGGATTGAAACCCCAACAGACCCCATGAACGAGGATGCATTGCCTAAGCGGAGTAATATCCCTGCATAGTTTCGAAAACTACGATGGCTCCCGCCACCCTTCACCTCCTAGTTATTCCCACCACCCCAATTTATCTCTCCCTAGCCCCTTTCCCCCATGCAATCACAATTCAACAAACCAAACATTGGCTAGCATAATGAAGTGCAGGCAGAGAACATACTCGTTAACCAACATTTAGGATCATTGCCTATTCACCTTCCAGAAAATGTTGTGCCACCTTTGCTGCATTCTCCTCTTTATAAATTCCCTCCTCCCTGCTAACCCTATTTTCTTTCCACCACCTCTTATGCATGCGCATGCCACCTTTCTTATTCCATCTTTTCGTAATCATACAAACTGCCATTGTGCCCTGAACTTTGAGCATGTGGGAGGAAGTGGCATTGCCTTTGTGCATACTTGTCATAATGACACCCTTAACGGGTATATCATCCACCTCTCACCCTGATCAGGGTCTGAGTGCCTTGACCACTCTTTCACTAGTCTTGTTCCAGGATCTCCTTCAAGGGTTAGAATGTCTCCTCTTTTGGTTGTTCTAGCCAAGATTGCTCAAGAGGTGCCTCCTAATGATTGCAACCCCAATTCACTAGGAAGTATGTTGCTTTATTGTCATCCCTCCTGACATGATTTGTCATTATATAGTTGAAGTTGCTAATAAGGGTTCCTATCTCTAGGATTAGCCTTGTTGTTCTCCGGCTTTGTCTGAGCTTTTTCATTCAGTTCCTTGGTTTAATTTTTTTACCATGTTGATTACAAGCCTCAAATCCCCTTCCACTACAATACTCATGTAGCCCCTTTTGGTTACAATTTGGAGGCCTTTCCTTGCAGATGTGAATTCAACTTCATCATTACTAGCAACCCCATAGTGCTCAGCATAGATGAGCTTGGTGTTGTTTCTGGAGTCCCGAAAAAGTGCTCCAAGGCCAGTTGATCCCAGGTTTCCTTTCGATGCTCCATCGAAGCTTAGCTTCAAAAATCCTTCCAGAGGTGTTGTAAACTAGTTAAGGGAGGTAAATCCTATCATTTCCAGGGGGATTAGTTTACCATGGTCAGTGCTATGTTTAATTTTTGCATAATTCTATCCTTGTGGGGTGGGATCTGCCAGTCTTCTGGGTACCATTTCTCTGCCAAGATTTTTTCCCTGATGTTCTAGATGATCCCTTCCCACACCACCTCTTGAGGGAGAAGTTCGTCCTTGAAGATTCAACAATTCCTTTCTTTCTAGATAGCCCATAGAATGAATCCCAATGCAAGACCCCAAGCTCTGTCTATGACTAGGCTGGAGAAAATGCCTACTCTCCATAGGAGTATGGTTTCTTGAATGTTATCCCTATCTCGATCCATTCTTCAAAAGAGTTCTTCCATATGTCTCCATTTTTGTTCACAATATGGACAAGTGTTGAGGATATGTTCAAGGTCCTCACTGTTTGTATTACAAATACTACATAGTGACGGCCCATAGAATCCCCTTTTTGAAGATGATCCCTGTAGAAATTATCACTGTAGATTAGCCTGATAACGTAATATAACTAAAGCAAAATACTTCAATCTACTTCTACAATCAAACTTGCGAAAGCTTAATAGATTTGAGCAAGATCAAGCAGAACACATATAACCAAAAGCAGAATCAATGCAGATGAAACACAGAAGAATACTCTAGGGAAAGCCTTAGCTAAAAACCCCACTATCTGTATTATCATACAAGTGGAAATATCTCAGGATTACACACAGCTTTAGCTCTCATGGCTAGCCAGCTCTCAGTACAATCCTTACTGATGCTCATAGACAAACTAGACTGCTCATATGCCTTCTCCTCTTCCCTCCAAGCTCCAATTTCCTTGCGTTGTTTTTCCTAGGTGATCCAGCTGTTACCAAGTGTAACACTGATCACTCACATTGATCTTACACCCTGTAAAACTGCGCAAATCTCAAGGAATGAATTCCTTCTGCATGCAAGAGATTTTCTTATAGGAAAACTCTCGCAACTGATAGTACATTGTCCCTGTCTTTAATCTCAACTGGGTATTTCTCTTAATAGACATGCATGAGTTATTTATGAGAGAATCTTCAGTTATCTAGAGTACACTAGTTTGATGTATGCATGCATTAACTGAATGAACTCACAATTAGTTCCTCGAACTATTTGGAACTAATTTAACTGGACATAACTCGGTTAACTGAGCTAACTAATTGCAACTCAATTATAACTCATCCTTATCTCCTTAATTAAGGGATAATCTCCTTAATTTAAGGGATAACTGTTGCATTACTTCACAAAGACTTCTAGCTTGAATTTCTCCAACTAATTAATCCAAGATGAATTAATTAATTATTTTTTCAAGCAGCTGGTGAGACTAAATTCGAATTTTAATTCTCAATTTTAATTCAAGGACAAATTAAAATTGGAATATTCTTATTGCCACATTTCAACACTCCCTCTTAACAAGAAAGGGATTATCTGCCACCCCGATCCTGTCTCTATGGAACTCAAATTTACACTTTGACAATGCCTTAGTCAAAATGTCAGCATCTTGCTCCTTAATCGAAATATATTGCAACAACATGATCCTCCTCGCCACACAGTCCCTGAGATGATGATACCAAATGTCGATGTGCTTGGAACCATCATGAAATAATGGATTCTCAGAGAGTTTGATACAACTCTGATTATCACAATATATCACAGTTCGATCCATCCTCTAATCAAACAAACCAACTAAAATTTTCCGCATCTAGATGGCCTCACATGTTGCCTAACTTACAGCCATGTATTCAACCTCTTCCATGCTGAGTGCAACCGACCTCTGTTTCCTGATGTACCAAGAAACTACTGCCGACCCAAGGTTGAAAATTCCCCCTGATGTTCTCTTTCGATCTGATGGACTCCCTACCCAATCTGCATCTGTGAAGCCCTATAGCTTCACTCTCTCTGTCCGTTTGTACCATAATCCATACTGAGATGTGCCTCTGAGGTATCTCAATACATGCTTTGCCGCCTTCCAAAACATCTTGGTAGGCTGAACCATAGCTTGACTCAGCTAGTTCACCGCATAGCACAAATCTGGTCGTGTTTTCACTAAGTACATTAGTGAACCCACAAGCTGCCTGTACACAGTAGCTTCTACTACTTCTCCTAAAGTAGCATCCTCCTTCCTCCAGTTACCTGCTAGAGGAGTCTGCATGGGCTTGCACTTCTCCATGTGGAATCTCCTGAGTATCTCATTGGCGTACTTACCCTGAGACACAAACAACTCCCCATCCTTCTACCATATTTCCATGCCAAGGAAGTAATGCATGAGACCCATGTCTTTCACCTCGAATTCTCTTGCAAGGTCCTCCTTGCAAGACATGATCAACGGATAATCACCTTTCAATATGAGATCATCAACATAAAGTACAATGATCAACTTCTTACCTTTCACCATGATGTGGTACAGGTTCACATTCGCTTCACTCTTTGTGAAGCCCAACCGGGTGAAGTAGTTGTCAATCCTGGTGTACCAAGCATGAGGTGCTTGCTTCAGCCCATACAAAGCTCTCTTGAGTCGGCACACATGTGACTCATGATCGAAGGTCTCAAAACCTTCTGGTTGTTCTATGTACACCTCTTCCTCAATCTTGTCATTGAGGAATACAGTCTTAACATCCATCTGATGGATCTTCAAACCCATCTGTGCTGATAGTGCCAACATCGATCTGATAGATGAGTACCTTGCTACAGGAGCAAAAGTCTCATCATAGTCAATCTCCTTGACCTATGAGAAACCATGGGCAACAAATCTTGCCTTATATTTATCCACACTACCATCAGTAGCTTGATTTACCTTGTAAAGCTAACAGGAACTCACAACTGACTTGTTCTCTGGTATTGGAACCACATCCCAAACACTGTTCCGAACTATGGAGTCATACTCCTCCACCATAGCATCAACCAAAATTGGCTATTGCACTGCATCCTCAAAGGAAGATGGCTCTATCTCAACACATTCCCCAACAAGGGCCATGTATCCAGTGTACCTCTCAGGTGACCTCCTCTATCTGTGCTGAGAAGATGGTTCTCCCACATTCTCTCGCGCATCCGACAACAATCTGTCAACTTCTCTTGTGCACTTCCATCCATCTCTAGAAGACTCTTCTTGAGTGGATGTCTCCACTCTTGGATCCTATGCATGTGGCTGCTTCGCATCAGTGTGAGGCTCCTCCTCCTTAGGAACCAAAAGTTCCTCCACAGCCTCTAGTTGGAGCTCCCTCTCAAGGGAAACTCGCATGGCCTTCTGCTCATCAAACTTGAGATCTCTGCAAACCACTATCCTCTGACTGGTAAACAAGTACACCCGATAGTTGTGGGGTGTATCAGTGTACCCCACAAGTATCCTCAACTCAGCTGTCGACTGAAGCTTCTTTCGTGCATCCTTTATCACATGGCAATATACCGTTGAGCCAAAGATCTTAAGTGACCACATCTGGTCTCTTACCGAAGAAAACTTCCTATGGTGTTTTCATCCCAAGTATGCAATGTGGGCTTCTATTCTGCAAATAGGCTGTTGTGTTGCATGCCTCAGCCCACAAATGAAGTGGTAGGCCTTGGTCATGTAGCATCATCCGTACTGCCCCTACAATCATTTTGTTCTTCCTTTTGGCCACCCCATTCTGTTGTGGTTTATGAGGTGTCATCAACTCCTGTTTAATTCCTTTCGCTGCACAGAAGTCATTAAACTCTTGAGAGACATACTCTCCACCATTGTCACTTCTCAAGGCCTTGATCTTCTTCCCTGACTCTTTCTCAACCAAAGCTTTGAACTCACAAAACTTTGAGAAGGTTTGGTCCTTCTTCTCCATGAAATAAATCCAACATTTACATGAAAAATCATCAATGAAAATCACATAATACCTTTTCTTCGCGGTGGATGCTGTCGAGAATGGTCCACACAAATCAGTATGAACTCACTCTAAGATCACTTATGCTTGACTATCTCAGTCATGAAAGGAAGACTTAGCGTACTTTCCCAAGGTACAACCTTTGCATGTGTCAACTTGCTCAAGTTTACCTTTGGGAAGTTCAGTAGAGATCTGTTGCATTATCTTCAAGGCCCCATGATCCAGATGGCCCAATCACTTGTGCCATAACTCGCCAATGTTTAGGCTTTGCACCAATTCTGCTTTCGAACTCAATGTTGCACAATCATCTACCTCTAGTTTATAGAGATTCTTCACTCGAATCCCGATCCTCTTGGTCTGACCCATGGCTATGTGTCTTAGGAACGCCTTTCTTTTACTAGAGACAAAATCATAGCCTTTGTCCTCCAACATCGCAATCGATACCAAGTTCTTCTTCAGTCCAGGCACATACTTTACATCAGTCAAGGTGAGAGGAGCTCCATGCTCCCTCTGAAAAGCAACCGTGCCTTCTCCTGAAACACAGTACTTTCTGTCATCACCCATCTATATGCACATCTTGAGGTCTTTCTCCTCCAAGGTACTAAATAAAATTTTATCGCCGGTCATGTGGAATGAGGCTCCATTGTCCAGATACCAAACTCAACCCACCATCAATGAAACCATACATGCGATGAGGGTAAAGTCCATTTTGAACTGAGAGGATAATGCCTCACCTTCCGATCCTTTTGTGGATCCCTTTTTGGACTTCTTCGATGGGCAATTAGTTGCATAATGTCCCATCTCATGACAATTAAAGCATCTCACCTTAGATTTGTCACCCTTCTTCCCTCCATGAGAAGAATTCGATTTGGAATGGGAAGCCTTCCCTTTCCCTTTCCTTACCTTACTCACTAAGGCCATATTTTCTTCAGCATCATTCTTTGATGAAGAACCATCTCGAGTGCTCCTCTTGATCTCCTCCTGCATGAGATCTGACCACAGTTGTTCCCAATCTGGCAGTTTCTCTCTTTCATTCACAAAGTCCTGGTAGCGATTCTAGCTCTTTGGAAGACTGAGGAGAAAAGGACTCACCATATCATCATCGGCAGTAGTTATTCCCACACTACCAAGCTCATCTCTATAGGTGATGAGCTTGTTCAGATATGTAGAAATAGTATTGCCCTTATCTATCTTGATTTTACGAAGCTTATCCTTAAGCTCCAGTTTCCTTTGGTCACTATTGTTCTAATAGAGGTCCTTTAATGTCTTCCACATTTAAAATGGTGTATCCTTCCCATGGAAACTCGAGACAATATGATCTCGAACTCCCTCCAGAAGAATTTGTCTCACCTTCGCCACACACTTCTTCCATTTAGCCAATTCTTGTGCATTAGCTGCAGTTTGCTTGGGCATTTCTTGATCAATGAAATCCTTCAAACCATTGTCTTCTAATACTTCTTCCATTCTATCTTTCCATGCTATGTAATTCGAGATGCCATCCAAGGCATACTCGAGTCTCAAGCCATAGAATGCCATTGACCAACCTGAAGTATGAGATGAATTCGATTTGTACCTACAATCCTGAACTTCAAACTTCAAATTCTCTTCTCTGTATATTGTTCACGGCTTCGATAACCTTTGCTCTTATACCATGTAGAAATTCTCACTATAGATTAACCTGATAATGCAATATAACTAAAGAAAAATACTTCAATCTACTTCTACAATCAAACTTGCGGAAGCTTAATAGAGTTGAGCAAGATCAAGCAGAACATATATAACCAGAATCAGAATCAATGCACATGAAACGTAGAATAATACTCTAGGGAAAGCCTTAGCTAAAAACCCCGCTATCTATATTATCATACGAGTGGAAATATCTCAAGATTACACACAGCTTTAGCTCTCACAACTAGCCAACTCTCAGTACAATCCTTACTGATGCTCACAAACAAACTAGATTGCTCATATGCCTTCTCCTCTACCCTCCAAGCTCA
Organism: Pinus tabuliformis; assembly: GCA_031772625.1. NCBI lineage: Eukaryota > Viridiplantae > Streptophyta > Pinopsida > Pinales > Pinaceae > Pinus > Pinus tabuliformis. Next base: position 1,311,883,534 of record CM062816.1, on the reverse strand, counting down.
TATTTCCTTGTGATGTTTTTCTTGGGTGATCCAGCTGTTACCAAGTGTAACACTGATCTTACACCCTATAAAACTATGCAACTCTCAAGGAATGAATTCCTTCTGCATGCAAGAGATTTTCTTATAGGAAAATTCTTGCAACTGATACTACATTGTCCCTGTCTTTAATATCAACTGGGACTTTCTCTGAATAGACATGCATGAGTTATTTATCAGAGAATCTTCAGTTATCTAGAGTACACTAGTTTGATGCATGCATGCATTAACTGACTGAACTCACACTTAGTTCCTCAAACTTTTGGAACTAGTTTAATTGGACATAACTCAATTAATTGAGCTAACTAATTACAACTCAATTATAACTCATCCTTATCTCCTTAATTAAGGGATAATCTCCTTAATTTAAGGGATAACTATTGCATTAATTCACAAAGACTTCTAGCTTGAATTTCTCCAACTAGTTAATCCAAGATGAATTAATTAATTATTTTTTCAAGCAGTTGGTGAGACTAAATTCGAATTTTAATTCAAGGACAAATTAAAATTGGAATATTCTTGCCACCACATTTCAACAATCCCAGGTAAGAATGTAGCCTCTGCATATAAGCCACAGGAAGTAGGCCACCTACGACCACCAGTCTGTGCCCCATATCTTTTTCCAAATCAGGTTCTTCCCTTCTCCAGTTTGGCATGCTCTTATTCCATATGCTTCTTTTATTGTAAATGTCCCTTTGGTAGTGTATCCCCATCATAGTATGTTTGGTCCATTAAGGATAGTTATTTTCCTTAAGTCAAGCTCCTTCTCAAGTTGTGTCCATTGATCTAATTCCAGGGCATGTGGCCAATACGTCCTCTTCCTCCATTTCCTCCAACCTTCATGCTTGTGATCTAGTTTCCATAATTGTGCCATTGTATAAAAATTCCTCCCAGTTGTATATAATAGGAGGTCTCTTAGGTCTTGTTTGTTTTGTATTTTTTCTCTTTGTTGCCATGATTCATGAAAAAACAAGGTTGTTTTCACATTCCTGATTTCCCATAAAAAGTGTTGTTGAACAAGGTCTCTTTTTTGGGACACTAAATTCCATATGGCTGATCCTTTGGGGGTATCCCTTTACCTTAGGATATCTTCTGTTCTTACAGGTGTATTATATTTTCTTGTCCATATTTTTTTCCCTAGATCCAACCCACCACTCATCCAACACCACCATAATTTTGCCCCCATTACTTGATTTAGGATGTAAGGGTCTCTCAAGCCTAAGCCTCCATCCATGTTATACTTTGTTAAATTTTTTCATGATACCAGTGCCCATTTTTTAATTTTCCGAGCTCATCCCCATAGGAACTTCTTAAACGTTTCCACCATTTTTGCACATGAATTTTTTGGCGCTTACATTCGAGAAAGCTGATAGATTGGGATGGATTGGAGAAATGCTTTGAGGAGGATCATCTATCCCGCTAGATTTAACCATCGAAAAGCCCAGTTGTTGATTTTACCTGTGATTTTTTATAGGAGGGGTTGTCAGCAGGAAGGCTTGAGGGAGTTTACCGTCAAGGGAATTCCCAAATACTTGGAAATTAGAGATCCAATACCAAACCCTTGGACCCAGGAAAGGTAGGCTTGTATTTTTCCAGGGGTATTGAAGAAGAAAATGATGGATTTTTCATTATTGATCATTGTGCCAGATGCTTCCATGAAGACTAGGAGTACTTCTTTGATGTGATGGGCTTCCCGAAGTGACCCATGACAAAATAGCGTGATGTCATCTACAAATTTCTGGTGAGTAACGGGGAGATCATTGTCCCATAACCTTAGGCCTTTGATCTAGGAATTTTTGGCTTCATTCTTGAGGTAGTGTCCCAACCCTTCGGCTACAATAATGAAGAGAAAAAGGGAAAGAGGATCGCCCTATCTGAGGCCCTGCGGTGGGTTAAAAGTTTGAGAGGGGAAGCCATTTAGCATGATAGGGAACATAGGGGATGACACCAAGGCTTGGATCCATTTAATACATCTTTGATCAAACCCGAAGGTCTCAAGGAACTGCCTTGGGTACTCCCACCTGAGAGGATCATAGGCCTTTGACACATCTAGCTTAATCATCATGTCAGTGAGTTTTTGGGATTTGAGGGAGCGCACAATTTCTTGGGAAGCCACAAAACCATTTTGGATTTTTTGGCCTTCAAAAAAAATCGTTTTTTCAGGGGAAATGAGGAGAGGAAGTAGAGGCTTTAGCCATTTAACAATCACCATGGATATAATTTTATAAATGAAATTACAGAGGGTGATAGGTCTAAAGCCTTGAGGGTCATCAGATTTGGAGGATTTCATAATTAGAGCAATGAAAGTCGCATTTAGGTTAGGACATACCTTTTAGTTTTGGTGTGATTCTTCCACCACATTTAGAATGTCAGGCCCTTTGAGCTTCCAGGCCACTAGATAAAATTCTGTCATGAAGCCATCCGGTCTGGGTGCTTTGTTATTCGTCATACCCTTCACCACTTCCTTGACTTCCTCCAGTGTCATTGCTCGCATGAGGGTCAAGTTTTGGTCCCTGGAGATGAGTTGCGGAATGTTCGTCAAAATCCTCTGTGTAGCCTCAGAGCAATTTTGGGATGGTTCTATTAGAAGGGACTTGAAATGATAGACCAGAAGCCCCACCATCTCTTCATGTTGTACTACCCTATGACCCTCTTCATTCTTCAGGGAGAAAATCTGTTTCTATTGTCGCAAAAAGAAGGTATTCCTTTCTCCTTCCCTCAACTATTTGACTCTAGATTTCTATTTCCATAAGATCACGCCTTGCTTTCTCCTTTCCTCAAGTTGATTGATTATCTTCCCTTCTTCCACCTCAAGGCTATTAGATCTACCATGATGGATATTGATATGTTGTTATATGTCCTAGATTTTTTTGTTCAACTGGTGTTGGTCCCTCATGATGTGGCCAAACTCTTCTTGATTCCATTTCTTGATCTTGTGTTTAATCTCCTTTAACTTCAATTGGGAGGTGTGCATGAATTTTATCCCTTCCTCCTCATGGTTCCTCAACCATTCCTTGATTTTGTTTACCCGATTGGGGTCTTATATCCAGAAGGCTTCGAATCTGAATGAACGATTCTTTGGTCCAATTTTAAAATTGATTTCTAATCGGATGGGCTAGTGATCCGAGCCCATGGATGGGAGGATCGAGGCCTCTAGGTAAATATCTTTTTTGATGACTTACTCTGAGGCTAGACACTGATATAGTCAGGATGCATTATGATGGGTTCCTCCCCTGTGGTTGTTCCATGAGTATACTCCATTATTTTTCTAAATATCCACTAAGTGTAGATATGTTATGAGCTCCCTGAAATCCCCCATATATGTCTCAGTGCACCGAGTGCCTCCTCTCTTTTCTTCCAGCGATGTTATTATATTGAAATCTCCACCAACTATCTAGAGGTCTTCCTTATGTGCTTTCCTTAATTTGGTGAGGTTCTGTAAGAAGACCCCCTTTTCTCCTAGAATGTGAGGCCCATAAACTCTTGTCAGAAGGACCCAGTCTCTTAAGCCCACATGTCTAAATTTCCCTGATAATATCCTTGCGAGGCTAACCCAATCCTCCAAAGTTACCTCCGTTGGGTTCCATGGGATAGCCAGGCCACCAGCACTGCCTCTAGAATCCTTGTCCATTACCTCGTAAGATGGGTTATAATTCTATAAAATTTATTTGAGCTTACCTTCCGCAATCTTTGTCTCTTGAAGAATCATGATACTTGGTTTGACTTTTCTCAGTCGCTCCTTTAGGCCCCATTGTTTGCCTCTGTTGTTGAGGCCTCTAACATTCCAGGTTATAATTATCATTTCAATGGTTTGTTGAGATGGTGAAACATCACTGACAATGGTACCACCCTTCCCTAGTTTATTAGCATTCCCCTACCATTTGAATGAACTCACTCAAGTTCTTTCTCCCTCATTTATTTCCCCCATTTCCTTGGGTTAATTGCTCTGTCTCCTGGTTGGCTTGGGACCCCAATTAATCAGGTTGATCCACTCCTATCATACCCTACTTGGCCTGATATTTCTGAAAATTCTCTTTATATAGTTGTTTTTTATCTTCTAGAATGAATCTCTCATCCAGGTGTCTCCATCCACTCAGCAGGCGCTTCATCACTTGTTCTTCTAGGTTGGTGTCATCCTTCTGGCTATCAATCTCCATGTTGGCCTCATCTACTATCTCCATGGTTACTTTATTTTCCTATGTTTCCTCTTCCACTTTGCATTTGGAGTTAATCCCACCCCTTTGGGTCTGTGATTGAGTTTCTAGATTCGTATTTTACATACGGGTTTCTATGCTTTCCTCGTCGTCTTGTAGGATCTCATAATGGTTATGATTGTGGCTTCCCTTTCCACTTTTTCCCTAATTAGGGTTCTGCAAAGTCTTCTCATTGTGTTTTCTTCTGTGGACTTCCTCGAATCCTTCTACATTTCCTTGGCTCCATTCTCCCCTGCTGTTTTAGGGTCTTCTGGAAATTGTTTCTTATTCAGAGGGCATGCACGAAATAGATGAACGTATTCATGGCACCTACGACATCTAAATGGTATGTGTTCATAATCTAAGGGTTAATGCCACACCTCATCATGGTATTCCAGCTCTACGAGTTTCAACAGTGACTCAGTTATGTTCATGTAGACGCAGATCCTGGCATAGGAAGTGTGTCTTCCCTTTCTGGTGGAGTTTACGACCTTGAAAAAATTCCCGATGGAGTTACCTATGCCCTCAAGGATCTCCAAGTCCCAAAATTCCATTGGAAGATAAAATAATCTAACCCATACAGGCATTGCTAAGAGATTTTCTTGGTCTAGGTTATAGAATTCCTCCCAATGCCTCATAAATAGACCTACATTGTTGACGAAGTAAGGCCCTTCTTCAAAGATCCACTCCTTATCTTCCAGGTTAGAAAATGTTACTGTAAAGAAGCCTTTAGCTTCCAGCTTCAGCTCAATTTGTCCTTTTGGCTACCATTTGAAATGGATCCATTTAACCAGCTCCCTTTCTGCAAGCCAAGCCCCTATGAACTTGCATATGAGGGTATGGTCTTTCATGTACTTCTTATACCCTTCCAGTTTGTTATTTAGATGATGAATCTCATATTTTTCATGGCCCTAGGTAGGCAATGTCCCCTCATCCTTGGCTGCCATTGGGTGCCTAGAACCGATGGTCCTTTGATACTGCCTCCTTGGTGCCCCATTGTTGCAGTTTGTGACTATTCATTTCTCCAGTCGTCGCATCCTTATAGGGGGGGATCTCTTCCCCCATGCTATCGCACTAATTCTGTTGTCAACTGGCCAACTCTTGGAATTTTTTGGTCAAATGCGTGTTTGGTAAGGTTGAGTGTTGTAGCAATTGTCATGGTTTACAGTCTAAAACCCTAGCTGTGACAGTCATCCCAGTGCTCATGCATTTAAATATTTTTAATCGTCTTCCATACTACAATTTTTTTATACCACAAGAAATACCTCCAGTACTAACTTGAACATCATTCTCAAGATCAAGCACACCACCATTAGTAGGCTCATGTGTTGTATGTACAATGTTTGCCTGCTTTTTACAATCAAGCACATTACTTTATGGCCAAAAATAATAACCAATAGGTTGTACAAGTAATGATTTATAAATGTTATTCGTTGCTTTTATTTTCCTAAGTGTTATGTTTGATTTTTCGAGACTATGAAGATGACAAGATTGTCCTTCGTTCAACCACGGCTTGATAGTCGTACTTGAAAGAAAGTTGTAAGTATTCCTTCATGGGAGTCTATTTGAATTGTGTCTGCTGCAATTTTGCATTAGAACATGAATTTGTCTTCTTCCATGATATTAAATTAAAATTGTTAATAATTTATAATTTGGATGCAAATTATTATTTTATATACTTACAAATTTTGTGGCTAGTTTTTAGTAACCACCCAGGGCAAGATGATGTTGCCCATGTTTGGCCATTCTAGCCTGTGTGGCCTTGGAAGTATCTAGGAGCTTATATTCAAAAAATTGAAAATTTCAATTAGATGTCACAATGATGATAAAGGATCATAATTACATTATTAAGTGTACCTCATACCTTCTTGGTTCGGGTGGACTCTTTCCTTATTTTCGAAGTGCCTTATCATGTGCATATGCCATGAGCACTCTTCACTCCATCTATGCAATCGATGCAAGGTGCTCATTCGACCTGGCTCTTTCTAATTGAGACCTATACTTGTCCCACAAATATTTTAAATATAGGATTTCCTTTGAGGTAACTCTAAATTTGTTAAAGGTACCATCACCAAATAGGCAAACCATCATGTTAATAAGTTCCTCTTTTAACTTGGAACTTTGGGATTTCTAGTTTGGACAAATGGTCGGCCCAAATATTTCAAAGGTTATGTCATACAAATTCCTATAAAATACATCATTTCATATAAAATGATATTATCATCAGTTTAAAATAATCACAAACTATATGTTAATTTCATTTTGGTTGTACTTAATATTTAAAGCACTTCTTAAATACCTGGAAGTTTCTCTATTTTCATAGGGACATTGCCTTCATCTACCAAAAACGTGATCATTAGTGATCTTGTGCTAGTAACACAGGAAGATATAGGAATTCTCATTTCAAATTGTGCAATTGTATCATGCTCTACACCCAGAACATCATGTGTATACCCTAGCGTACATCGTTCAGGGGGTGCACATTCTCTTGTGGGTGGTTGAGTAGTTGTACTAGTCTCAATGACCAATGACTCGCTCACAAGTGGAGCATCGACACCGCTACTGACGTCAACCCAACCCATAGTCATAGCATGAGGATCGAACTCCACCAAAAACTCCTGTAAAATAAAGAGTTTTTTATAAAGAATGAGATAACTAAATCATAAACAAATAATTGGGATAATTAAATGAGTTTCTCACCCCATACTGACGAACTTGTTATAGCAAGGTTACGTTTTTGTATTTTATCTCATCTATCTGAGGCTCAATCAAAACTAAAGAATTAAGTTTCTTGTTTGGTTTGAATTTAAGATTCCTTATTGCTTAGATTGGATAGGCAGACATAAAAATTGCATCATCAGTATCCTCTTCCTTACGAGCATCTTTGGACTGCTCTAAGGCTAGTGCCTTCCCCTTATCACCCTATTTATCAAATAAGTGTAATTTGAAATTCATCCACAATTAATCATCATTATATTAATAAGAAAAAACAATATTGGCATATGTCTAAATTTATATAGAAACTTCAAGTAGTAAATGACAATCATAACGTACAATAGACATTGCTTACAAGTTGGGTAAAATTGAATACATATCGCCCTCATAATAGAAATATTTGTATTTATTCTATTCAAATTATAATCAATGAGAAACTCTTCCCCTATAGCTATTGATTTAATGGCACATATGAATACACGGTTTCCTTCACGTCCCTCGAATATGCAATTGGGTTGCGTATTTATGGTGACAGGACATGTATTATTTATAACCCTTGTAATATCCCCTTCTTCTTTTGGCCTTCCATCAATCTACATAGTTGCACCTTTATTTTCATCATTGTATTTTGGTTGTATATAATTTTCTGCCACTTCATATCTTCGCATACTTTTGGTATATTAGACTAGTCATACCCAATCATTGAATTTGTAACAAGGTCTGACATACTCCATCAATTCATTTAATCCTCTGTAAGATACCTTTATGCCATCCATGGAAAATAGCCCCAAACCATGTTATGACGATGGGGAAATGTGATATTTCCTTTCATTGATAGAAAAATTAGTGTTTATTTCAGGAAGATCCTTGGGTGCCCATTATTTCACTAGATGTTTGTACCTCAAGGGCACCTTGTTGTGGGGAAAAATGCCTATGCAGGACGATCCTATCCACCTAAGGTGTGACAGTGCCTTAGCAACAAACAGAGACAGCTATTCTAGTATTCTTCCTTTATGAATTAAGAATGAAGAGAGATAGATGGACTAACCGGTGTCTTCCGTTTGTCCCTCGATCCGGTCTCTCTTCTCTTTGAGGGTTCCCAGCTACTTGCCTTCTCGCTCGCCCAGCTTCAAGAGGTTTCTGCAAGATCACAAGAAGAGAACACTACACAAGACATGGATTCATATTCATAACTAGTTCAGGATTAGAAATAAACTAAACATACTAATGCAATCATACATCAAAGATACATCAGTATATACGAGAAACCAAGATAGCTTTATTGATGAATAACAAGGTTCAGGAAGAGATACAACCCAGAGGGCTCCAATCCAGCATCTCCTTCCCAGCAAATGGAATTCCTATCTTCACCTCCTTCAAAGCATTAAGCACCCAATAGTTCCAGTCTCAAACCAACAGCAATTCTTTGCAATAACAAAATTCCAGCCTCTAGATCTCATGGAGGAGAGATCCATATATAGATGTTTGGAGAGAGGATGAGTCAGCTTGAGATCTGACTAGTGTCCTCTCCCTCTGTCAGTTCTTGATTCCACTTGGAGGTTCTTACTTCCACTTGGAGATTGGGAACCTCTTACTCATCACCAGTCGAATTCACTGAGGCAAGTGTCATTGAGGAAGATTCTGGAAGCTTCCTGGGTCTTGACACCTCTTGGAATGAACTTTCCATTTGGCAATTCTCGCTCAACGCACCCTGGTAGTGCTTCTACCTGCGTTGCAGTGCAGGTAGCCAGTGTTGGCTTTGACATTCAGCGCAGACAGCTAGTGGAGCCACTGAATTGATCCTGAATTGACTTTTTTTTAGCAGTTTCTGGTGGAGAACTTCTGTGAATTGCTGTGGTTTGTTAGCCTTGTTCCTCTAGGGGTAGGAACAACATGTTTAGGGACTTTGGATCCCTTAGATTATGGACATTTCATGCTCAATGCTGTAAGGCACAAAAATGTCTATAACAATTGCCCCCTAAAGTATGAGGCTGTTTATCGGGTGAAATGCTTTATCAGGAGGATCTGAAGTTCATCCAATGCTGGAGAGGAGACCTGTAATAAGATACAATACAATACATTATTTTTCATACTGCTTTCATGATCTAGCTGAGGCGGGCATTCCCATGCGCAGCTTTATAAATTCATTTTCCTGTACATAGAACAGACAATCGTCTGGTGGTAGACTGATAATTTTGATGAAATTATCATCCTTTGGGTAGGATGATTATCTGCTGCAATGATGTACATGTCAATGTCTTTATCTTTTCTGAATATATATCGCAGCCCGGATGGATGAAACTAGATCCGGGGTCTTCAAACTCGTTCGATCTTCACTCTAAGTACAAGTCGATCCATGTGAGAAATGTTCTGAAGTCGAACATGGAAAGACATCACTTGATTACCGGTCAATGAGGTAAACCGTTAACAAGCGCGAGAGGAATCACCGATAATGATAATGACCCTCAAGGTACTGCAGTACAATTCAAGTGGTGTGAATAAAGGACTTGTCGTCGAACACCACGCAAAATCTTTCAGTCGAAGGTCATTGATGTATACATGTCGCCGGAAGTGAGAAACTTGCAATTGAGGCATGCAAGCTTCAAAGTACTGAAGGGGTTGTTCCTAGATCGACTTCTTGGATAATGAGCTGACGTCGACAAGAAGCGATCCGTCAAAGGAGGGCCTTAATGAATCCCACATCAATGACACGGAACGGAGCTAATGATTTTGATGGAGGTGAAAACGATCTGTGACATATGATTCAGGGTGGCGGTCATGAAAGGATGAAGGATAATGTACGACAGTGGATGGGACACGGTTGACTTCTCTGAATGACTTCTCTTGAACATATGGCGACACTGATGCGATGGATCGGTAGCATTACCCTAAATATGGATGGTATGGCGAGACCATGGATGTGACCGGTGAATGAAACAACCCAACCCGATTGTGGTACGGAGGAAAAGTGTCATGTTCAAGAGCGACTTGCTACCATCAAAGTTTTCTTGAGTTTCTCCCAATTTTTCCCCAGTCATTGCTGACCAGTACCTCTTTATTTTTGTCAAGCTTGAGGAGGATAACATATGCTTGTTCTATAACCTGCCCTTCGGGAAAGCCCATCGCTATGTTTTAACGAGCCTAGCGATAGTGAAACTCGTTCTCGTCTAAAGACAAGTTTGTCGCTATTTAATGCATTTAACGAGTCTAGCGACAAAGATAACTCGGTTCTTTTCATTTTTAGAGAGTCTGAAAAGATACATAAAGTTAACTCCGAAAGTCCTTTTTCGTCATCTAATCCCTTAGGTCCGAAAAAGTATAAAACAATACAGAAGGGATGAGTTTTCGATAGTTTTAACGAGCCGAATAAAACAAGCGCTCGATCTTTTTGTGCAATAATCCCTCAGGTCCAAAAAGATTAAAATCTAGAGGAGGGATAGCACTTCCTGTCCCTTTAACGAGCTGGAAGGCCAAGGACTCAGCAATATTTTCATATTTTACGAGTCAGATGAAAAGAGCTTAAAGAAGACTCGTCTTTTGAGGAACGAGTGATAAAACGGGTTAGCAGCTGATTCCAGGTACAGGTTGGAATTTTCCAATCACGGCAGTGTCACAAGGATGGCTAGTGAAATCACTCTTCGCAGCTGTTCCTCAAAATGGGTAAACAAACATATGGAGGTGAACGATCGGCCAATGGAAAAGTGGAGGTGACGGTGCAAACACGGCCAAGGCTTTAATGGCTGATAATATTACATTCACTGTGGTTATTTACCGAAATAGTTCATTTTTTAACGAGCTTAAACACGGGTGGAAACATTTGCTCGATCTTATGTTTATTTTTTAACGAGCATGAACTATGCGCTAAAACTGCTCGGATCTTGCGTTTATTTTTTAACGAGCATGAACTGTGTGCTAAAACTGCTCGATTAACCCAGTCATATGATAAGAGTGTCTCATCAAGATTCTATTTTTTATGGAGCTTCATCTCACTAAGCTTTGCTCCGGATCCTTTCGTTATGCAAGTTCGGAAACGACTAATCCTACGAGTTTAAAGGGTTAGACCTACAGGTTTAAAGGGAGGACCTAAAAATTTAAAAAAATAAATAGCCACCCCTTGCTTGCACTCAAAAAGGTTTGCATGCCCCCAGGCATAAAGTACGATTTCAAGGTTACCCCTACTTCACTTCCGCCAAAACGTTTGTTTTACCGAGAGAGGCCTACCTCTTTCAGGTTACCCAAAGATTGTCTCGTTAATCTTTCAAACAAAACACTTCCTTGGCAATGTCTACCGAAATAGACAAAGGTGAGCGACGATGCCCGCCAACTCACATAACTTTGACAAAAGAATCTTATTCTAGAACAACCCCTCTTCCTAGACGGACGGGGTACGGACTAGTCATATTCTCCCGCGGAAACCTACCCTATACCCAAAGTTTTCCTGCCGAAGCAGACCAGGACGCATGCCCCCTGGGTTCCAATCATATCCTCCCGGATTACTCGCGCTCATCAGGAGGACGAACCGTGGGTTGAGACACTTCTTGCGTGAAGAGACCATTTAGGGATGGTATATGACTATTTGCGATGCGTGATCTGGGAAATGAAAGCTGGTCCACGAGCTTGACCACTCTTCCTTCGTGCGGAAAACACATTACTCTAAAGAGTGAGGAGACGACGGCTCCCATGCAATATATATAGTCTCGTCCAAGGAGTAGGTTATAATCCAAGGGTCCTTGAACGACCATCATGTTCATTTGAACGGTCTTCCCTTTCAATGTAATGGGCACATTGGGGAGGATCCCTAAAGGTCGACTGCTTCCTTTATCAAAGCATGTCAGATTTCTCATTTCAGGCAAAAGCGCTGGCGAACCAAGCGCTTTCCAAGCAATAGAGGAAAGGATACTCACAGATTCCCCCTCATCAATAATGGTGCCAGCCATTACCATTCTGTATATTTGGACGATAATTCTGAATGGTATGCTTGCTGGCAAACGGGGTCTGCCTAGTTGGTTCCAATCGAACGAGACAACTAGGTTGCTTGGTGGTGGGACCGAATAGATGGCCGAGTATGACTCTGACGAAGTTCCTTCCTGCGATAAAGGAATGGGCAAATTGCCCCCTGGTTCATCGGAGTCTGTGTTGATGAAGAGAATTTGGACAGTGTCGTCTTTATTCTCCTCTGTGATGGTATCATTCGAAGATAGAGCCTCTGAAGGCAAAACCGGGTCAACTGCCGCTTCAACCTTTTGACTTTCGTCAGGTATGGAATCAGACGGTTCATCTTCAATGATAGGTGCTTCGGCTAACCACCTGGGCGGGCCAGCCGGGTTCTCAACTAGTGAAGGACTTGGCAGGAGTTTTTGATATCCAGGAGGAAGTTGCGCTTGTAAAATCGGGCGATCTTCCAAAACTCTTTTAGCCTCGTCTAAGAAGGGACAACGGTGGATGGCATGGTCGCCTTCACACAGTTTGCAGGGAAATCTAGCTTTCTCTCTTTGTCCTGTGACTTCACTTTCACTAGTTGACGGTGAGCTGTCAACATGGCTATCAGAGGTTGACGCCACCGAATTGTGCAAACGGGGAGACCAGTCCCTTAGTATCCGAGGGATGCAGGGACAATCTCTGTGGAAGTGGCCTCCCTTGCATATGACACATGGCGATTTAGGCCTAGTCAGTGCGGTGTGTGGATTTTTGTCAGACGACACTTGTTTACCCCCAGTCGCTTTTGGCTCCTTCTTCTTCTTCTCTTTCTTCTTCTTTTCCTTCTTCTCCTTAGGAATTTGGTTTTTTGTTTTACCATTTCCGTCAAGCGAAGAGGAAGGAGGAGAGGAAGAATTAGATGAAGTAGAAGGCTGGTGGGTAACTCTGGTCTGGTCTAACTGTTGATTCGACTGTTCAGGAATAGTGGTGTTCTGAACGACATTGGTTGAGAAGAGCCAGACAAGCAATCCTATTGTCAGTCCTGGAAGCGACAATGTGGCCATGTGGGGCGCACCAACGTCTCCCCAAGAGGAGAAGGGACTAGGATTTCCACCAAGGGGAATTCCTTGGTTGGTGTGCTCCATTTTCTCAACTTAAAGATCAACGCAGGAATAGGGGTGATTGTTCCATTTAAAATAAATTTTAACGACGCTTTAGACACAACTTGCTTTTTCAATTTTAAAGAGTCGAGAAAAAGCTAAAGATGACTCTAGTCTCCTTCGATGTTTTAACGAGCCCGAAGTGACAAATGCTCGGATGGACTTTTTCCGTTATAGAGTCTGAAAAAGGCCAAAAGGAACTGCTCTGGAGTTCTAGGTAGAGGGTGTGCCAAACTTTTCGCAAAACCGCAGAATACTTTTTAGGGTACGGGCGGTCGATCTTCCTGAATGCTGTGTTCAGTGCATTGCGATCAGTAGGGCGACCGACACAGCTTCCTAAGGATAAAGGTTTTATGCCTATAGGGGTCTCCCAATATATACGCGACGGTACGTGGGAGCACAATCTGTACTGGCGCTATCGTCCCTCAGGAGGAATCACCCACCATCAATGAGATCGACAGTCACCAGGCTTTACGACGCCGGAACACGTCTCTAGCCTAGACCTCTATGTTGTGCGTTATGTTGCAAAGCGTTGTTAAGTTCATTCAATTTATTTTAGGTTGATCTTTTTAAAGTTTGCCTTTCGAGGTTCACCACGAGATGTATGATACAAATTCCTAAATGCAGTCTAAAGATGATAAGCAAGCTTTTTATCTTTTCAACTTATGAAAATCCTAGCTACAAAGGGAAAAGAAAGACACCATCTTTTCTCAAAGAGCAATCAGCACACTCTAATGCACTTTTCCTAAATCCAACATGCAAACTATCAAGATGCAAATGCACAATGCAGGTGTTTGTTTTCCGCTTTCTTAGTATTGATGCCTACAAAGAAAGCTTTTTGCACAACTTTGAATTTGCTTTTAAATGACAAATACAAACAAGTTTACTTTTTCGAAATCAGAGAGGGTAGAAGAGATTACAACACTTTACGATTTCCGAAATGAATACTTGTTTCGACACTTAAAAGAGACAAACTCAAACCAAAAGCAAAAGTAAATGTATAATCAACTGTAAACAGCCAATGAACTCTCTCCTAAGATCACTATCAACAGATCTGAATCAAGGGCTACAGGATGACTAATTCACTCTTGCAAAGGAAGACTGTAAATGACGCCACAAACACATAAAAACACTCACAGCCTTTTTGTACAAAAGGAGGCGGAATTTAAGCAGAGAAAAGGAGTTATCAGACTGGTACCTATGCTGGTTACAGGCTGCAAGAATCAGAGATCAAAACAGGGCAAAACAGTGCAGAGAACCCCAGCTGCACAAGGCCTAACTGGATCAGCACAACCTCAACACAGGGGTTTTGACATTCAGCGCAGGTAGCCTTCACGGGACCTGCGTTGAAATGCAGAACCTCTTCACAGGGGTCGCGCTGAAGGAGAAACGAGAGTTTCTCACTGGGTTCTGGGTTACAGATTGCTGATTAATCTACTGTTTCAGGCCAAATAAAAGCAACAAGCAAGGTACAATCAAAGGGATGCTTTGAGGGGGTACTAAGATCTATCACAAAGGATCATCAAATCATTTGTGAATCCATTGTTCAGATCATAGACAAATCCAGTGATTGGATCAAAGCAGCAGTTGTCTACTTTGCATCTGAGAATAGCAGATGCAGTTCGATTGTTGCGGTTGAGTCTATGAAACAAACAATGATAGAGACACAAATAAAATGACTAAACAGATCTCCCCAACGGAGTTGCCAATTTGTTGTGGGGAAAAATGCCTATGCAGGATGATCCTATCCACCTAAGGTGTGACAGTGCCTTAGCAACAAACAGAGACAGCTATTCTAGTATTCTTCCTTTATGAATTAAGAATGAAGAGAGATAGATGGACTAACCGGTGTCTTCCGTTTGTCCCTCGATCCGGTCTCTCTTCTCTTTGAGGGTTCCCAGCTACTTGCCTTCTCGCTCGCCCAGCTTCAAGAGGTTTTTGCAAGATCACAAGAAGAGAACACTACACAAGACATGGATTCATATTCATAACTAGTTCAGGATTAGAAATAAACTAAACATACTAATGCAATCATACATCAAAGATACATCAGTATATAGGAGAAACCAAGATAGCTTTATTGATGAATAACAAGGTTCAGGAAGAGATACAACCCAGAGGGCTCCAATCCAGCATCTCCTTCCCAGAAAATGGAATTCCTATCTTCACCCCCTTCAAAGCATTAAGCACCCAATAGTTCCAGTCTCAAACCAACAACAATTCTTTGCAATAACAAAATTCCAGCCTCTAGATCTCATGGAGGAGAGATCCATATATAGATGTTTGGAGAGAGGATGAGTCAGCTTGAGATCTAACTAGTGTCCTCTCCCTCTGTCAGTTCTTGATTCCACTTGGAGGTTCTTACTTCCACTTGGAGATTGGGAACCTCTTACTCATCACTAGTCGAATTCACTGAGGCAAGTGTCATTGAGGAAGATTCTGGAAGCTTCCTGGGTCTTGACACCTCTTGGAATGAACTTGCCATTTGGAAATTCTCGCTCAACGCACCCTGGTAGTGCTTCTACCTGCATTGCAGTGCAGGTAGCCAGTGTTGTCTTTGACATTCAGCGCAGACAGCTAGTGGAGCCACTGAATTGATCCTGAATTGACTTTTTTTTTAGCAGTTTCTGGTGGAGAACTTCTGTGAATTGCTGTGGTTTGTTAGCCTTGTTCCTCTAGGGGTAGGAACAACATGTTTAGGGACTTTGGATCCCTTAGATTATGGACATTTCATGATCAATGCTGTAAGGCACAAAAATGTCTATAACACACCTTGATGTCATCTATGCTCTCATTATCATAAGAACATGACCCCCCTTTAGCAAGAAAAATTTCCATGCGTCTATGGAATTTTATTCTAATATTTTCACCTTTGGTTTATCTTTGCCTACTAGACAACATAGAAGATGTTTGGTCAATTTCTTCTATCCTACCTGAACTTTCATAACTCAAGGAAGGTAGATCTGACAAATCCCTGTTTGGTTGAACGTCCTATAACACTCCATCAAGAGAAATTGTTAGCGAGTGTCATAAGGGATGTTGAGAAACGTATTGACAAAACCAAAATAACACTATAATAGTACAAATGAGTTAGAAGAATTTTTCTATGTTTAACCATATGGAACTCCTCCCTCTAGCTACATTACAATAAATATTTTCATAGGATGAGTCATAGGAGCCATATCCTTGACTAGATCAATAACAATATGTCCACTCTACACAACTGGAACTAATCTAGGTGAATTATCCTCATTCAATGTATCCTTGGGACGAACTTCTCCATTACACATACCCACACCATGATGTCAAGTAAGGAAAATTGAGAATAGTCCACCATTAAGTGGACCATTACATGGAGTCTAGAACAACAAATGACACATCCATATAATTAAGAATATGACCATAGGAAATATCACCAATAACCTTTTGGATTGATTCGTATAAACCCTACCTAGCATTGATATCAACTAGAATCTGGGTCATTAACCAAAACTCATTCACCACATACCCATCATCACTTATAATATAGGGTCTAGTTGCATATCCTATCACTTTAATACCTACATTATTCCAAAGTTCAAGTGGGATATTGGGAAATTTTACCCAAATCAAAACATTATATGATTTATATGTATCCACACATCAAAAAAAGGTGTCATAGTATAAGCCCAAGAAAATAATGATTCATTAATAACCACGTTTGGTACAATATCTTCCATGCTCCCTCCTCATACCAAAGGATAAAACCATGTCATCCTCTCAATGTGAAATGACTAATGGAACTATACATGAGAAAAGGAAACCCAAATTATTGCATACACAAAGAAAAATGACTTATATTAACACATCAATTGAAGAACTTACTGACTAATGTTTTGTTGAGAAATTCCTCAACTTGATAAAGAGAAATGTCCTTTCCTACCACAAGAGCAATATTATTCCCATGGGATTTGACAAGCCTTGTCCTATACCAATGACTATTGTGGCTTGGTTTTGGAATAGGTAATGAACCTCTATGCTCCTCAATCCTTAATCCCACTCAAATGGAGGGAAAGGGTGAAGAGTGCCAAACATAGATTTTGACCCACCTTCCATTGGGATAGTGCTATATGTCATGTTATGGACACCGATACCCAAAAAAACATCCACATTAAGTGCCACATGGGAGGTCTCATGCCTATTATTAATCTCAAATGATGGTGGATGTAGACTGCCAAATACATGAGTGGAAATGTTAGGAATTTTCAACTAATACTTACTCATATTCAATATTCATAATTGTCTATGTAACATGACTTGATTCAATCAATGTACTTGTCAAAAGAAAAAGAAAAGAAAATTGTATTTTTGCAAAAGAAAATTATTTATTCAAGAATGGGTTTCTTTCCCATTTATTATTCTGTCTTTGGCTTAGCACCCATTTCTATGCTCCAGGGTTGTGACAAGGTCAAAGTCAAGGTCATGATGTAAAGTAACATGAAGGACCCTTGAATTGAAGTAAAATAAATATTTTAAATGTAAAAATGAGATCTAGAAGCTACCAAGTGATGGGTCGGCCATCCCATCAAGTCAGCCCCACAAGAGGCCCTTGGACCTCACCAAAATACTATATAAAATAGAAGTATTTGACCTCATTGGATATAGATAAGAAATTCACACTCTTCAATAATTCCGAGAAAAATTCAGAGCAAGAAAGAAGAGAAGGATAGCAAGGAAAGGAAGAAAAGTTTGTTTGTTTGACTTGGGAATTAATTATTTGTTTGGAAAGCTTGAACACTTGGGAAGGAAGTTATCTCTGTTTAGATTTCGAGCCAAAGAAGATCAGTAGACCAAGTTAAAGAAAGAAGCATTTTTGTTTGGGTGGCTGGCCTATCACTTGGTAAGTTTTGTAGGTTTTAACCCCGTACAGAAATTACCTACATATGAATTCTAAAACACAGAAAATAAACAATGCGAGAGCATAACACATAAAACATATATACACAGAGATTTCCCCTGGATCCCAAAACTGAGACTACCATCTTGATTTTTCATTATATTCCTTTCAATGTTACAATTCATAATTATACATGCCAAAGAATCCAATACCATGGACCGGAAACCATCAAATCCAAAACCATGGACCGAAAACCATTGCGCCGAAAACCATGTGCAATAATCATGCACAAAATCGTAGGTAGGTCTGCCCAACCTAATATAGGGTCCAAGAATAAAATTTTCCAAACCTCCACCCCTCAAACCCCCTATGACCCCCCTGCTACGCAATCGACGCAATGAAGGGAGGGCTCCGCACCCCCTCTAACCCCCTGGTTAACTATGTGGGCTAGTCATGGAAAGAATATAACACAACCCAACATTCTCCCACTTGTTGTTTTCTTTCCACAAGGGGCCACAAGAGATCTTAGTCATTTATCCAACCCTGCAACACCCATTGTTTCTCTACACCAAGAGAACTTCTCAGAGCTCACAGATTTTGTCAATGCATCTGTAGTATTCTTCAAAGTGTCCACCTTTACCAGCAACACCTTTTTGTCTTCTATCACATCCCTCACAAAGTGATGCTGAACATCAATGTGCTTTGTCTTTGAATGATATGCAGGGTTCTTTGCCAAGAAAATTTCACTTTAGCTGTCACAATCTATCCTTATAGCTCCCTGTACTAACCCCATACTTGGACACAATCTCTGCAACCAAACTGCTTCCTTGCTTGCATGAGTGGCTACCATGTATTCTTCCTCTATAGTTGATAGTGCCACTACAGATTGTTTCTTACTCATCCAACTAACTGCACCTCCAAATAGGTTAAACACATACCCACTTGTAGATCTTCTCTGATCTAGATCTCTAGCCCAGTCTTCATCAAAAAAGCCACAAATATCCAACACTCTATCCAATCCTGGTCTTCCTTGGTAGCACAAACCATAATCACTAGTGCAATGCAAATACCCGAAAACCCACTTCACCGTTGTCCAATGCTTCTTTCTTGGTTTTGACATAAACCTGCTCAATACTCCCACTGCATGTGCAATTTCTAGTCTAGTACAGACCATTGCATACATCAGGCTAGCGACTGCACTTGCATATGGAACATGGGACATGTCGTCTTCCTCTTCTTGTGTCTTGAGACACTGTTCAACAGATAACTTTACACCTACAGGAATAGGAACCTTCACTAGTTTACTATCCATCATATTAAATCTCTGCAATAATGTCTCAACATACTTCCTCTAGTTTAAGAAGAGCTTCCTCTTTTCCCAATATCTTTTAATTTCCATGCCCAAAATATAGTTTGCAACACCAAGATCTTTCATGTCGAATTTGGAGGACAATTGGGTCTTCAAATCCTGGATAATTTCTTTGTCATTTCCAACCAACAACATATCATCCACATACAAGACCAAATAAATAACACGGTCACCAATTAATTTAAAATACACACAGTGATCTGCTTTGCTTCTGGTGAAGCCAAGTCCCCGTATAAATGTATCAAATTTTTGATACCACATCCTTGGTGACTGTTTTAACCCATACAGATATTTCTTTAACTTTCATACCATTTGTTTCTTACCCTTCACTGCAAAGCCTTTAGGTTGCTTCATGTAATCTCCTCTTCCAGATCCCCGTGAAGAAATGTTGTCTTCACATCCATCTGTTCTGTTGGGTGTGGAGCCTGATTATCTTCTATATTCAAAGATATCGCCACATAGGACCCCAGTTCGAAATGGGGGCGGCAACGCCGCCCGTAAAATATTCGCTGCAGGGGGTTTCGGGGGCAGCCCCTCGAAGCTAAAAACAGCTGTAAAATTGCCTTGTAAAAGTATAGTAATTTCTAGTCAATCTGGGTCGTTCATTAGGCGGATGATCTGATGATAGAACTTATGTTTAGTTTAGGGTTTTTTTGCCCTAGAAGGCAACCCCTCTCTTTGTATGAGGGTATTTTATTTGAGGCTGTGTGATAGATGTGTATTCTGTGAGCGAGAAACAGAGAGGTGAGACTGTGAGAGAAAACAGAGGATATTACAGCAGATTTGTTGTAGGTTGTGTTTCTTCATTTTGCTCGATAATAGAAAGGAAGGACTGGCTGTTCGAGGTGGACGCAGCCCAAACTGGGTGAACCACGTATATCTGTGTATCTCTTGTTTTGTGCGTTTTCTGTGTTTATATTTCTGAAATATTTTATGTATTCCATTGCTCCGTAATATATAATTTTCTAACAACTGGTATCAGAGCCGAAGGTCTATTTGGCTGATAAACTCGCAAGAAAGAAGGGTTCCTGGTTCGAGTGGGAGCAATGGCGGAAGATGGTAAGTTTAGGGTCGAGAAATTTAACAGCAAAAACTTCTCGTTGTGGAAGATGCAGATGGAAGATTATCTGTATCAGAAATATCTATACCTACCATGGGGCGGAAAATAAAATATGCCGACAGGTATGATAGATGAAGAATGGAACCTTCTCGATAGAAAGGCACTCGGAACAATACGGTTGTGCCTTGCTGCGTCAGTCGCCTTCAACATTTTGAAGGAAACCACGACAGAGGGTTTGATTCAGACGTTGTCGAAACTATATGAAAAACCCTCGGCCTCAAACAAGGTATTTCTTATGAAACGGTTATTTAATATGAAGACGTCGGAAGGTGGATCTGTTGCAAACCATTTAAATGATTTTAATACAGTTACAAGTCAGTTAAGTTCTGTAGGGGTAAACTTTGATGATGAAGTTAGAGCTCTGTTATTCTTGTGCTCATTACCAGAAAGTTGGAATGGTTTGGTAATGGCCATTAGTAACTCCGTTTCTGGATCTAGTACTTTAATGTTTGATGATGTTGTCGGTGCTATCCTTAGCGAGGAAATGCGACGGAAAAGCTTTGGTGAGACATCGGGAAATGCTTTGAGTGCAGAGTCTAGAGGAAGAAAAATGGAAAGAGGAAAGAGCTTAGGATATCGCAGTAAATCAAGGAAAGGCAGATCCAAGTCCAGATCGGGGATAGTGTGCTGGAAATGTGGAAAGAAAGGACACCTAAAGAAAGACTGTAGATCTCGGAAGGGAAAAGAAGGAGATGCACAACAAGAAAACAATCATGAAGCAAATGTGACAGGTGAGGTGTTACAAGATGCTTTGATTCTTTCTTTCGAAAATATTACTGATTCCTGGGTGGTAGATTCAGGGGCTTCATTCCATGCCACACCTGATAAGAAATACTTTCATGACTATGTTCAAGGAGATTTTGGACAAGTTCATCTGGGTGATGATAAACCCTGTAAAATCGTTGGAATGGGTAAGATTCATGTAAAACAGCAGAATGGAAACCAATGGCTATTAAAGGAGGTAAGGCATGTTCCATATCTAAAGAAAAATCTGATTTCAATAGGGCAGTTAGGTGGTGAAGGTTGTGTGACAACTTTCACAGATAAAGCTTGGAAGGTCACCAAAGGAGCCCTGGTAATAGCAAAAGGCGAAAAGGTTGGTACATTGTATTTATGCAATGGTATTTCTAACTCTGTTAATGCTTTAACTCCCAAAGGAGCAGATGCAGCATTATGGCATCATAGGCTTGGACACATGAGTGAAAAGGGGATGAAGATTCTTCACTCAAGGAATTTGTTGCCAGGTTTGAAGAATACTGATTTGGACTTCTGTGAGAATTGCATTTATGGAAAACAGAAGAGAGTCAGATTTCTCAAAGTTGGGAAAGAAAATAAGAATGAAAAATTAGAGCTTGTGCATACATATGTATGGGGACCTCTATCTGTGTCTCTCTTGTTTTGTGCGTTTTCTGTGTTTATATTTCTGAAATATTTTATGTATTCCATTGCTCTGTAATATATAATTTTCTAACATGTTCTACCTCAAAATAAAAAGCAGTAGCAATAGATAAAAGTAATCTAATATAAGTCACCTTGGCAATAGGAGAAAAAATATCACCAAAATCAATTCCCGGCACTTGGGAATAACCTTTTGCTACCAACCGAGCTTTGTATTTCTCCACCTTTCCTTCTGCATTTGTCTTGTTCTTGAACACCCATTTGCTGCCAATGGGTTTCCTTCCAGCTGGCAACTCCACCAGATCCAAAGCCTCATTTTTGTGCAAATATGTCATTTCATCAACCATGGCCTCTTTCCATAGTTTGCCATCCTCTGAATCTACTGCTTCCTTCATAGTTCTGTGATCATCATCAGTAACAAATAAAGCAAAATTTGAACAGAAAGCAGATGGACTATACCTTTCTGGTTTCCTTCTTTCTCGAACTAATCTTCTCACACCCGAAGTTTGTGGCTCTTCATCCTCTGATTCCTCCTATACTATAGAGTCTGATTCTTCCTCCTTAAGCTCAAACTTTATCTTCTCAGGTTCCTTTGGTTGGACTTCATGTTTAATAACATCTTTCACCTCTCTAAACACCAAATCTCGGCTATACACAACCTTCCTTGTTATTGGGTTCCAAATCTTATAACCCTTTAAACCATCCTTATACCCAATAAAGATGCACTTTTCAGATTTACTATCCAACTTGGTTCTTTTCTCCTTTGGAACATGTACATGTGCATCACATCCAAATACCCTCAGATGTGAAAGAGAGGGTTTCTTACCAGTCCATACCTCTTGTGGAGTCTTATCCTCCAATGTTGATGAAGGTGATCTATTGACCAAGTAATATGTTGTCTCCACCGCCTTTGCCCAGAATTCCTATCCTAACTCGACACCACTGAGCATGCATCTTGCCCTTTCCATCAACGTCTTATTCATTCTTTTTGCAACTCCATTTTGCTCAGGTGTGTATGGAGTAGTATTTTTCCATGCTATACCACATTTCTTACAGAATTCTTCAAATTCCTTGTTGCAAAACTCTCCACCATTATCTATCCTCAACACCTTTATCTTCTTCTCTGTCTAGTTTTCCACCAAAGCCTTAAATTATTTAAACCTGTCAAAGACTTCAGATTTCTTCTTAAGGAAATATATCCATGTATTCCTTGAGAAGTCATCTATAAATGATACATAGTACACAGACTTACCTAGTGATGGAAACTTCACAGGTCCAAACACATCATTGTGCACAAGTTCTAATATATGTTTCACCCTCTTACCACCAGAGGGGAAACTCACCCGATTCTTCTTCCCATCTACGCAATTTCCACATAAATCAAAATCCAGAGAGCTATTACTCATACCTTCTACCATACCTTTACCATGAAGTATTCAAAGGCCCTTCTCTCCAATATTTTCAAGGCTTTGATGCCACAGCATGGTCTTCTCTCCAGAGACCACTAGATTTTCTGCTCCATTTTCAAGAACCATTGAACTATTGCACCCATCAATAACAGTGCTACCTTCCAGCTTGTACAGAGTTCCAATCTGAACTCCCCACATCAATGCCAATGCTCCCCGAACCATTTTGTAGGTATCCTTATCGAACACTATTTTTACACCTTCATCTTCTAGCTTGCTTACGGAAATCAGATTTCTGGCCAATGCAAGAATATGTAGAACACCCGAAAGTGTTCTAACCCTTCCACCTTGCAACTTCAACTTTACTTTTCCACGACCAACTATTCTAGCCTTCCTATCATTCCCCAAGAAGACATCACCACCATCATATTTCTCATACTCATAGAACCACTCTCTATGGGGAGTGAAGTGAAAGGATGCACCTGAGTCAATCAACCATGCCTCATGATCTACATGTGTACTTGAAGAAGCCAAGCACACATCCCCACCTTCATCTGAGGTGGTTTTCGCCTTTGTAGAAGGAGCATCATCACATCCATTTCCTTTATCAGGAGCTTTAGATTTACAATCCCTTTTGTAGTGCCCTTCCTTTCCGCATTTCCAGCACACCACCTTTACAGGTTTTCCTAGAGATTTAAATCTCCCTCTAGATTTAGATCTCCCACTCAATGACTTATTTTTATTTTTGTTCTGGGACTGTCCTCGTATAGACAAGGCATCACCATTCTAGCTCTCCATATTTTTCTATCTCATCTCCTCTGCCAGCAATGATGAGACTATTTCATCAAACTGCAAGGCAGTTGCATTGCTACCTATTGCAATAACCAGACTATCCCCCAAATCTGGTAGAGAACACAACAGACTGATGCACTTATCTTCATCTGAAATTTTAATATCAACAGATAATAACTAACTTACCACAATATTAAATGCGTTCAGATCTTCTGTCACCGAGTCTCCATCTTTCATCCTCAGGTTATACAGCTTTTTCTGCAGGACTAGTTTATTCACCAGAGACTTAGATTGGTACAAAGTCCCTAACTTGTCCCATAAAGCCTTCATCGTCACTTCCCCTGATACATTCAACAATACTAAATTTGAGACACACAATCGTATTGTGTTATTTTCCTTTTGATCCAACTTCTTCCACTTTTCATCGGACACTCCCATTGGTTTAGTACTTAGATCTACCGCGACCCACTGATCTTTATCCACCAACAGATCCTCCATCTTGAGTTTCGATAACTCAAAACTTTGACCATTAAATTTCTTGATCTCTATATTTCCACTGCTCACCATCTTTTTTCACCACTAGAATCGATCCCGCAGATCTCCCACTCAACAGGGTCTACCACAGGCCCAAGCGAAACCCATCAGCAACAAAGGTGTCCCCTTGAAGCTAAAACAGCTCTAATACCACTTGTAGGTTTTAACCCCGTACAGAAATTACCTGCATACAAATTCTAAAACACAGAAAATAAACAATGCGAGAGCATAACACATAAAACACATATACATAGAGATTTTCCCCTGGATCCCAAAACCAGGACTACCAGCTTGATTTTTCATTATATTCCTTTCAATGTTACAATACATATATATACATGCCGAAGCATCCAATACCATGGACCGAAAACCATCACGTCCAAAACCATGGACTGAAAACCATTGCACCCAAAACCATGTGTGAAAATCATGCACAAAACCATAGGTAGGTTGCCCAACCTAATATAGGGTCCAAAAACAAAATTTTCTAGGGTGCTACCCCAGACCCCGTAGAGGGGGTCTACCTGCACCCGTCAAACCCCGTGTGACCCCCCCACTATGCAATCGGCGCAACGAAGGGGGGGCTCCACCCCCCCTCTAACCCCCCAATCAACTACAAGGGTTAGTTGTGGAAAGAATATAACACAACCCAACAAGTTTTCTTAATCAAATGTCTTGGAAGTCTTCCTTGAATTTCTAAAAGAAGAGAAGTTTTTATGTGTTCCCATGTGCAGAAGTTTTTCCCTAGCATGGATCCTATTTCTGGTGTTCTTGTTTGCATTGTGATTTTCTTTATTGGAATTTTCTTGATGATAAACACATCATAATAATAATGATAATGGACTGACCTCAGTGGCTCCTCCATACATTTGATTCTTGCAGACTGACCTGGGCAATTTTTGGTGGCTCCTCCCTACATTTGATTTGACATTCCCTTCCCTATCTGGACTCCTTCAAGAATCCACAGTAGCTAGTGGATTTAGGAATCAGATTTAAGTAATGGTAACTCCACATTCCTTCTTGAACACCTGCAATTCTAGGGTTTTCAAAAAATTGTCACAATAGGCACAATTGAGACCATTTATGCCCTAAAAAAAAAGTTATTTCCTCAATGTATGGATTAATAAGAGATTAGCATCATGGTCATCAGTTAATTAATCTATTCATTCCTTCTTGATTCCCTTCTTTAGTCATGGGCTACGACTTATTCATCCATCTGTGAATATTTTATTTAGTCATGGGCAGCTAGAGGTGGTGAACCGAGCAACCCATCGGTGGTAAAATGACACCAATAAGTTGATACATGGTACCTGAAAGACGATATGTGGTATCTGGAAGAATTCATAAGGCAAGTTAGGATAAAGAGTTAATATACTAGTGATGTATCCCCACCCTGAGCTACTTTGGACTGTAATTCTGAGCGGTTTGGTTTTTTTTCTTTGCTTCATCACATCTTCATTGTCAAGCTCAACCAACAACTTATATCTAATGTGAATACCATTACTATTTGGACCCTTACAAACAATGATATTGTTCTCTTCCAAATTTTAATGATTTTGAATGCAAGTCTGTAGTTCTGGACTTGAGAATAGAGCTACGTATAGTGCCCATAATTATGATCCAATTAGTAATGAGTTCAATATTGAGAATATGGCTTTCTTTACTATTTTGTCTCTTGAAAATAGGCTTAAGACACCTTTGCATGCTTTTGAATATGACTGCACTTTTATTACATTGGTAAGGTTGTGGATTTATGCTCAGAAATTAGATTTTTACTAAGGTCTCGTCTCCATTGGCAACTCTATTGTTCTAGGAACTTGTGTACTATGGTATATTGGCACCCCCTATTGTATATATACCACCTCTATTATGCGAACTCATTGCATGGTATAACTGGCAGGCATAAGATATATATATATATATATATATTATCATTATTATCATTATTATTATTATGATTATTATTATTATATTTTATTTTTATTTTTTTGTAAGCTTGGTAGGACTACATCTTCATCATGTCCAACTTCTCACCTTGATCGGGGGGGATAGCACAAGATTTGAACCCAAGACTTCTAGGTCGGTGAGACTTCATTTCCACGGCCATTGTCAATTGAGCTACCCCAAGCGGACATAGATATATATATATATATATATATATATATATATATATATATATATATATATATATATATATATAAAGAGAGAGAGAGACAATTTTTTTTATTTTTTTTAAATATTTTTAATATATTAAAACCAAAAATTAAATCAAATTAACCAGCACTATTATTTTTCCAACATTCAACCAATTTTAGTCATCCAACTTTGCCAACCAATAACTTGAGTTTTACTCAACAAAATGAGGCAAATGAAGGCTCGTTAGAAAGCTATTTCCATGGAGAAAAATCTAGCAGTATTAATTCAAGAAAATATAATCATTTACTATCCCAAAAATTCAGCATAAGTCAAAGATACGAATTTGCAACCAAAAATGAATTCCTAGAGTTTGTTTCGGAAATTTTCTTTGGTCCAAGAAGATATGTTGTCGCTAATTGATTCCCAGATTATTCAATTACCAATCATCTCTACACATGAAGAAAGGCAAAATATGGATTGGACTTTATTAATTTATCAAGTTGGATTTTGAAATATGAGTTTTTCTCTTCATTTTTAATTAGTTCTAATTTTCATTTTATGGATTTTTGCAGATCTAGTTAGAGAATATCAGGCCCAAAATTCTCTGAGCAATAGAATTGGACGAGAAAAGAGGAAAGAGGGATTTTCTAGCTAAAAATCAGAGATCTAATATGCTCTTCAATAGCTCTCCTTTTGAGAATTCATTTTGTAAATTATAAATAGAAGCCCTGTAAGAGAAGAATTGGTTCCTCCTTTTTGTAAATAGGATACTCTTTTCACTATTTCAAAAGCATTTTTGGTTGTAGGATTAGTAGGAATGATCATATCTAAGCTTGGGGGTTTTCCTTACGAGATCAAATCTCTATGGTAGAGGCTAGATATTGCACAATTGTAGCTCCACTCTTTATTAGGAGAGTTGAAGGTCTTGGGAGGATTGTTGGAGAAATTCATTAAAAATACAGAGCACGAGATCTAGGTATATCGTTGTATTTCAAATACTATTGTTTGCAAATATATTTTTATTCTTTTATGGTAGATTTGTGTCAATAATTCCATGTTGTAGCACCATTGTTAAATATGTGAATTTTTGTTTATTTGATCAGCTATCTGATCTTATGTCACATAGAACAACTATTTATTCTCGATTTTCTCTTACATTTAATTAAATTTCTCAGTAACTATTTACTCTGAAATTTGTCATTGTAAATCAATTTAAATTATGTGAACTATTTCCATGTTTTAATGATTCTTTTCTTGTTATTTTAATCTTCAAAATGGAGCATGTCATGCATTAAAGATATCAAATGTTATAATTACTTCATTGGCTTGATATTCATCATTAAAATCATGTTAAATCCCCATCATATTTAAATCTTTGCACTTGCTATTTAAGAGATATCTCCTAGGTATCAAGTTAGAGTAATTTTCTTTATTTTTTTGCGCTACATTTAGATGTAGATTTCGATTAATTCATTTCATTTTTAACATTCTCCTTTCATAGGATCGACTGCATTGGTGGCTTAGTTAAGCCCTTGTGTCAACTTAAAGACTGATTTCTTGCAAGTGCATTGCAGGAGGGTAACTTTGATTGCTTTTCCTTGTTGATGATAATTAGAGATATCAAAATTCAGCAAGGAGAGCAAGGGTTAACTGAACCCATTTGAACCAATGAAAATCACCATCCCAAATAGATAAGGGCTTAGTTGGTTCCTTGACTAGGTGATCTCCCAATTGTTAATCTCAGTCATTTTTCGCCATCAACAATTTTGGCACTAGAAGGAGAGCCGACAATAAGTTTTCTTTTTGTAGTTTTTGTATTTTAAAGTTTTTATTTATTTGTAATTTCTCCTTCTAAACTTCCAATTCGGAGATGTATCTCTAGACATGTATCTGCCACTACTCCAATGAAAATTGTAAGACACTTATCAAAGGTAAATTTTGATGGTAAGAGCAAAGTTTCCACCTTTGATCATGTTTTTCAATTTATTCAAAAAATTGAATTCTACTTATTCCAATATTGATGAAGGTATTCTATGCAGGATCTTTACCCCAATTTTCACAATTAAAGCCAAAAGACGGTGTGAATCATTACCAGTCTCCTCTATTAACATTTGGGACAAATTTCCTTCATGCATCGGAGGAGTATGACTAAGAACAAGTATGTCATGAACTTGAACATTTACAAAGGTTTGAAAATGATTCTATAATAGATTTCACAACTAAATTCAAGTTAATTTGTTTAAAATTTAAATATAAAGATAGACATTCACATATTGCTTTATTGGAATGGTTTCAACATCTGCTTTCCTTTCCTTGTATTCCAAATATTAGCAATGAACCTAACAAGAATATTCATCTTAGTACATTTTCTGTTGTTGAAGAGCCACTTGTTATTGATAGCATGGTTGAGAATATTCAAGTGTAAACTGTAGAAACTAATAATAATCTATCTCAAGAAAGCATAAGCACATCCAACAAAAATAATGTTGATACCGAGAGTGCTACTATTTATAAATCAATTTCTCAAAATCAAAATAAAATTGTTGTCCATAATGAAGAAGTAAATCAACTAGCAACAATGCAAATTGAAAATTTCAACAATGTGCAATCTGCCACAAATATATCAAAGTTTTCTCATGCTATAAACAATGTTCAGCCACAAAGTTTGGAGCAACCAAACATTAATTTTTAGAAAAATGTGGTGAGTCAAATACATGATGAAGAATCTGAAATTTGCATTAAGGAAATTAAAGAAGAATCTATAGGCAGAGAAATTTTCATATTCATATCTTCAAATAGTCATTTCTCTCTTTATCTCATATTTTTGATGATTTTAATACATTTTATAATCATTTAACGATTCCTCTTTGCACAAATCCTATTTTAAAAAATAGAGTTGTCATAAATTTAACAAATAGTATATTTCCATTTAGTTTCAATCAGGATAAAGAGTCATTTAATGATCCATTTTTCAAAAATGCTGAGAATTCTCATCAAAGCTATTTTAATTACTCTTCTTGTTCTAATTTTTACTTGGTAAAAAGGAAAAGAATGCTAGTAAAAATTGTGAAGTTATTTATGATGATGACTTGGAAATCAATAATGTTGAATTATTTCACCAACCATTAAATTATCATGTTCTCGATACTCAAAACCAATCCATATCTCAAGTTGAGAGATCTTCTTTTACTGATGTTGCTACAAAAGATTATTATCTTGAATCTCCAAATTGTCATAATGACTGTAATTTTTAAGAGGAGAAGCCCATTCCATTTTTTCGTTTTTTCATTCTTCAAGTTCTCATTCTTGGCCAAAGTCTTGAGCCCCTTTCTCATTCATGGGTAAATGCTAGTAATAATTATGATTGCATTATCTTGGCTAACACTTGTGAGGAGGAAATTTTTCCAAATAAATCCCAATTGTTTTGTAACATTACTTGTAATACTATTGTAAATGATAATGTAATTTTAGTATTCATCCTTCATTTATTATCATTTGTTTCATATTTTAGTTACCTTTTATTTTTCAATTTTTGGATATTTTATGTTGGCATGTTGAGCACCGAAGAGTTGAAAACTTGAAAAGTCCATTAATGGGCAAATGTGAAAATGGATTTCAAGGCATTAATTTTGAGCATCAAAAGCTTCTAATCTTTCAATTTCATTTGATGATCATGTCATACCATCTCTTTCTTTCTTGTCAAAATAATTTTCCATGAGTTCCAACACTTGAGAGTGCATCAGTACAATATGGCCAGCAATCTTATTTGTCTACAAATCTTCTGAAAAAAATCATTTGATTTTCACTCTCATTTTAATGATTCATTTGAAAAGTGTTTGGAAAATTTGGTCACAAAGAATATTTCCAATGCCCCTTTTATTGTACATATTACTAACTTATCTTTACAAGAAGAAATTCATGACATTGTTTGGAAAAGTGTTGTTCCAATCATGTTTTTAGTTCAATAGTTACATTATGATTTTCATGAAAGAATTGAAATGTGGCTGGAAAAGTCATTTCTAGACTGGATTCCTATAGATGATAAGCTTATTCTACTGAACTTATTTAATTGAATGAAGTTTTCTTTTTAGTAGTTTAATTACAACCTTATTTCTAATACTATATTTTGATGTGTTTTGTCTTTCATGACCCAAGCTAATGGAATGGCTCCATTGGAAATATGATTTCACTTACTTTTAGCTTTCTTTGTTAGAATTGAGTAGGAGTATAAGTATATTAGTTTAGATTGCTTTTCTCTTTGTTTTCTTTTAATATTGCAGGTATCAAATAAGCGAGAAACAAGATTTTAATTTTTATGGGAGGAAAATGGTTAAAAGCATGTTGACAAAATCAATTGATTCAACAAACTTATTACGGGAACTTTTCACTCATACATCAGAATTTTAATTTTTACAAATTTGTACAAATGATTTTCGTTATATTTACTTTGCTTTGAAAATTATGACATTGATTATAATGATGTTATGTTTGTTTTATTAATGAAACTGAATTTTGATTATTATTATTAGTGGAAGATAAATCACAAAGATAAATCCTTCACTCGCCACATGTTCTATCAAGTAATAAGGTTTCTAATTGAGTTTCAAGTTATGTGGGAAATATGATAATTGGAAGAAAATTTACAGCACTAAAGCTTTGGCTACAATCTATCAATTAGAAAGAATAATCCATTTCCATTGCCATGCCCCTATGCATTCTAAAATTCCTAATTTGGAAAGGTCGAGTTGGGTCAAACATTTTCATAGCAGTTGTTGTCCTATCCCAGAGGTAATCATCTTGTACCTTTTCTTGTTGTGCACGTTTTATAAACTCCAAGATAGCTCAACAATACGTGTATGCATATGGGTCCCCCTTGCCACTTAACATTTCCATTTCTTTCATTGGCTCTTGGTTACATTTTACACGTCGTCATAGAGGTATTCACCTCAGAAGTTTCAGCAGATGCTCCCATGGTTTCTTCTGGGATTTTTTTCCCAAAGTGACTCAACAACCATCGCCTCATTTTCTTATTGTGGACCATAATTTTAATTAGTCCAAGACAATGCATTTTTGTCTTACATGCCACAACCCCCCACTTGATTGACCCTGGTGGGATCCCTTGAAGCCCTTTTCTACTTTTTCTGAATTTTTTTCTTTCTGTGAAAATATAGAATGGTAAGCCCCTTTCCTCCACAGCATTCTCCCTACATGTGTTACAATTATCCTATCCAAGTAACCACTATCACTTTACCATGTCATATAATCTCGGACATGTTACCCTCGTGATATTGAAAAGTGGTTATGTTTAGTTTCTTCTGGGATTTTATAACCAGGGTGACTCATTCTCCCACACGGGTCTCTCATCAGCCTTGTATTTTCCTATTTTCCATGAATGTTTCACCTACATTAGTCCACAATATGCCTTCGCCTTTCCACTTTACACATCACCCCAAAATCAATATACCCCGGAAGATTTCAAAAGATCCAAAGCTTGTTTACGTTGCAGAGGTTAAACGTAGGGATGACATGGAGTATTAATTTTCAATAGTGGCACATGACATGAATCTATCACATATTCACACCTATCACTTTGCCACTTCACCATGTCATTTCACATTCTTTATCTGTCAACCTGCATCATACAAAGAATATAACTCAAATAAGAATTTGCAAAGAGAATTTTCACAACAACAACATGAAGCGAAGTACATTTTGGCATATTTTCATTGTTTTCATTCTTAGCATCATTATTTTAATTTCTAATGATTTTTATGTATTACCTATTTTTTGAACATGAAACTAGTCCTTTTTTGTTTTTTTCTCACCTTAGTTTAGGTTAGGTTCAATAAATTTGATGATCATAGATGTATATGAACTTTGTTTAAGACAACTTTTTATACTTTTAATTTGATCAAAAGCAAGAAGTTTCTTCTTTTAAAACATCAAATTTGGAGAAAATCGACATCTCTAAGATAAACCATAATAAAATTCTTCAAGGTGAATTTCATATGCCTATTTTCATATTTTACCATTTTCCATTCTAATTTCAATTTCAGTGTTCTTTTAGTATTTTCTAATATAAGCTCTGTTTTTACAAGTCTTCACTAGTTACACTCAAGGTTTGATGTTTCTGGAAATATTTCTTAGAAATATTTTAGTGCACTTTACATGCCTTCTAGTTCAGAAAAGTAGTTGTGTCAATGCTCTAATTGCAAGCAAGTTATATTAGGAAGTATTTGTACCTTATCCTCTTTCATTTAGTATCTAGTTTTTGTTTTAAAATCTTATCCTAAAACAAGATATTTGAAACAAAAGGGACATTTGATGCAACTTCATCTTATATTCATAATTTCCCCCTAGACTTATGATTTTGTGTTTGAATAAAAGAGCTAATTAGTTATAATTTGCAAGACATAATCAGGTTATATCTCAACCTAATTAAATCACACATTCTTTCTTCATATTCGCTCTTTTTTTAGATGTATTTTTGTAAGTTGTCTTTATGAAGTTTTCTTTCAATCATGGCTTTTTCATTTACCTTTTTCCTTTCGGTTTGCATTTTCTTTCCTCATTTGCATTCTTTATAGTGATTTGATTTCACTTGTTTTGTTTTTTATTGATTTTTGTGATATTTTCAAAATATATATGGGGAACCTGCATTTTCTTTCCTCATTTGCATTCTTTATAGTGATTTGATTTCACTTGTTTTGTTTTTTATTGATTTTTGTGATATTTTCAAAATATATATGGGGAACCTTTCCTACAGAACATCAGTTAGTTTACATGGGGAAATAATTACTCTATAATTTCAATAGGATTTCATTTATCTAAATTTCATCCACACCAATTTTTCACTTTCTTGTGCATCACCTATGGGGAACATTAAGATTTGACTCAAGTAGTATAAATTCACCTTTAAAAATGAATGAATTGTCTCTAGTCTTTACTTTGAATCCCTCCACATTTAAAACCTCTACTTTGGTAGATGAAGAGAAAACTAGTGGGGTGAAACTTAATAAGTATTGCGTCTATTCTTTTAAGTAGAAAACCTATCATAACACCCCACTCTCTTCACCCAATTTCTAAAAGAAATTCTTCAAATATGTTAATCAAAAGGGTGGCACATAAGAGAGTTGAAAGCACATATGTGTGGGAAGTACAAGTAAACCTATCGGGGCTATGGACACTCGCTAGTAGAGGGTCCATGCTTGTATGGTATAGAGACATGTCCATTGGGGTACTAAACAGGGCCACTAGTAGTGAAGCAATGTCAGTAAAAAGAGGTGATTTTATATTAATAGATTGCATGTTAATCCTAAAAAAAATCCTAGTTGTCTTTTTTATCCAATAGTAGAGAGAGAATTTTAAAAATAATAAGTATTCCCTATATTTGGATTCATTGTTTTAGAGTTTTGCATTCAAGTACTTTCATCTTTGAGAGCTTATCTTACTTTTATTCTTCTAATATGGGGCCTTTGGAAATGGTGTAATATGCGAACATATTTTGAAAGATTTTCACTTTGACCTTTGGGAAATTTAAACCTATTATTTTCAACCATAGATAATTGTTTCATCCCCATCTGTCGCCAATTATTGTGGCCACAGCACCCCCCATGCTTTTTTAAAAAAATTATGGGGTCTTCCATATGAATTATGTTGATATCATATCTTGAATTGTTTTTATTTCTTTATTTTGTAAGATTTTCACTTTAGATTTTCGTTTTGACGATTTAATTGCTTTCATTTTGTTTCCATCTTTCCAACTATTCAAGTTTCATCTCATTTCAACTTATGGTTTGGAAGATATCCTTCATAAAAGTTTGGTCAATTTTTCCACCCATGCATTAAAATATGTGAATATGCATTTTACTTTTTTTCTATAAATTGTATAAATTTATTTAGTTTAAAATATGTAAATATAGTTTATCTAGTTCATTTTGTTTAATTAATTTTAGTTAAGTAAGTTATTTTAATTTAATTATGTTTTTTTATTTTGTAAGCTTGGTAGATCTCCCTTTTCTATTAATATTTCATAAACATATAGTCTTTGGTTTTCAAAATTATGTTGGTGGCCTCAACCTGCCCGCAGGAAACCAGGTATGTTGGCCACCTATCTACATCAAATGTTGTCCAAATTTTAAACAGAGTAATTCTTATCATCCATGCTACATTGGTTACCATATCTTCTATTTGCTTTATGCTTGAAAAGTAAATGCTAACCCTCATAAAAACAAAATTTAGCTAACTGGACTGCTTCATCATCTGAGGAATCAACGGGAGTTGGGGATTTCGCACTCGACCGAGGTACTTCACTTTGCATCATAGTCTAGATCTTTTGTTCAATTGTATTCAGGCTAAGGTTGTTATGATACAGCTGCATTTGAACTGACAGTATCTACTTCTGGAGATCCTTTAGGCTTGGTTCTACTAGTTTTTCCTCCTCACGTTCTTCTCTTTCCTTATAGGTGGTCATTTCTTTAGCCAAGATGTTTTTCATAACCCAATATTGTTGGATGGTCTACCAAAATGATGTTTGGCAACCTCGGGTATTGCATGGATCCTTAATTATTATCTCCCATTCTTCTGCCTAAATCTCTTCATTCTCGATGTTGGCATTTAGCTCTCTTTCCCATTCAGAAATAATTGCTTTCATGTTGGCTGGGGTTCCTACATAGTAGGTGTTGATGAGATTCTGCATACTTTCCTATCCTATTTTCCTTCCTCTTTTCCTTGGGGGTTTGCTTGCGGATGGCTCCAGGCCTTTCACTTTTTTCTTTGACTTTCACGTTCTTCTATTCCCATTCCTTCCCTGTTGTTTTCCTTCCTTAGCCATATTTATCTTCTCATTGCTCCTATCATTCCTGCAAGAACGGCACGCCTAGACCGGGGACTGGTAAGTCCTGGCTTGATGAAATTTCCATTCTGTCGAATCCTTCTGAACACTAGCATTTATGATACCTATAATGTAAACCAGAATTAAGACATTATAACCAGAATGAAATTATCCTTAGTATATGAATAATATTTTATGATCTAGGTTTTTGTCTTTGTTTTTTCAAAATTCCCTATGTTCATGATTTGTTTCATGGTCTGAGAATTGGCCTTGTTCTTTCCTGAATTCCCAACATTATTCCACACCATTTCAGGTTGATACTGCTTGGGAATTCAGGAAATTCTAAATAGAATCCCTTAAGAGAAAAATGGGTTCCTCTTTTTTGCAAATAGGATACTCTTTGCATTATTGTAAGAGTTATTTTTTGTTGTATGATTAGTGGGATGCTCATATCTAAGCTTGGGGGTTTTCCTTATGAGATCAAATCTATGTTGTAGATGCCAGATATTTCACTATTGTGGCTCCACTCTCTACTAGCAGAGCTAAGGTATTGGGAGGATTTTTGGAGAAATTCATTAAAAAGTGTTGGCATTATGATGCATGTGTTGTACTTGATGGCAACCCACTTGTAGCAGAACATCTCACTTATATATAACTAGATGAATCTACAGAAGAGAGATTAGAAGATCACAGTTCTCAGTATGGCAAGTTAACTTGGCCATCAAGTCCAAAGGGGGAGATTGTTGGCATTATGATACATGTGTTGTCCTTGATGGCAACTTACTAAGATGACAGATCATAGTTTAGGATCACAGAATGAAGAAAAAGAGATATACGCAAGTTACCCTTGATAAAGCCGTGTATACACGCGGGTTAGCCGACCAGAAGGTGCATATACGTATACATGCACTTTCATGCAAGGGAAGGCACGTACATTGGGTTTTGGTCCATGGTATTTAGTCCTTTGTATTTGGACCTATGGTTTTGGACCATGGTATCTCGTCCGATGTGTTGAACCCAGGTATTGGGTCCATGGTATTGATTCTCTATGGTTTTGGACCATGGTATTGAGTAAGGCCTAAGACTATAAAAGGAGGAGAAGATCATTAGGCAAAGGCATGGAGAAAGTCTTGAATATCTGATGAAGTATGAGATCTAGTATGCAGGTTATGGGCTCATAATGCTTTGCTTGATCTGAGCTAAGGAGGAATCTCAGCGGTTGATGGAGAACAAGATCTAAGGATAGATCGGGATCTAATGGCTTGGAATGAATCATCTCTATACGGTTTGATCACGCTTATTCTAGATCTGTATACTGACGCATGTAATGTTCTGTAAATATTATGATCTGGGTATAACTCAAGTTTTGGAATAGCTGCAAATCATGAATGAATATTTACAGATGTATACGCTAGTTGACTATGATAAAAGTGCGTACATACGCAGGTTAGATACATCTAAGTAGTGTATACCATATGAACTATGATGTTTGAAGTTACAGGTGGTTCTGGTTGTTGATGCAAAGTTCTGAGTTCTGGTGTCAGTATTCTGCATATTCAGATTGATTGATTGTGTTTAGCTTCAGTGTTGATGGATGAGATCTAATAATGGATCAGGATCATAATGACTTATCTTTATGTGATCTGATGGACTAGATCTGGTTGTTAACACACATATTATCCTTGTACATATAATGATCTGGTTATGTCTGAAGTCAAGAAGTGCAGCGAAGACATAAGTAAGTAATTAATGACATATATGCTAGTTTGCTTTGGTGAAGTTGCGTATACATGCTAGTTCGGCTCTTCCAAGTAGCGTATGCACTCTGATGCATGATTTTTTATGATATAGTTAGATCTGAACATTGTTGCAGAGTTCTGTGTTCTAGTGATTGCATTTTGTTGACAGGGCTTCAGTGATTTAGTATTGGGTGATTCAGAGATTGATGATGCAAGTGGTGATTGATTTTGTGCTTCAATGATATGGATGGGTCCAGTATGAAAATTGGATGAAACGTGGCCTTCAGATTATGGTGTTGTGCCTCAGGAGTATCCAGTTTGAAAATTTATGAAACTTGGTCCCTGGAGGTAGAGAAAAGATCATAGTCTTTTGTAGGCCAGCACCTATGTACTGGTAAACATATTGGCCAATACAAGAGCCAGGGGGTTGTAGCTCCCTTCTTGTAGCAGCTAGAAAACGAGTGAAGGTTGGAGCCTTCAGTAGGTCGGTGCCTACGTGCTAGTAAACAGATCAGCAAGTACAAGAGCTAAGGGGGTTGTAGCTCCCTTCCAGGAGAAGCTGGAGAATGAGAGGAGGTTGTAGCCTTCTATAGGTAGAAGCCTGCGTACTGGTATAAGACTGCACCAGTACAGAAATATTGTAAAAGGAAGTTTCTTATTAAAAGAAGATAGAGACGAATTGCAGCAGGTGGTTTTCACCCACATTGGGTTTCCACCTTATATCATGGTGTTCAAGTGTGCTTCTTGTGTGTGATGATCTGTTTTTTTTTTATACACCTATTTACTCTTCATATGATTAATGAAGTTCTGATGCACTAATTAAAGATCAACATTTAATGAATTAACTGAATCATAAGTTTACTGGATATACACTAGTTGCATTAGACACAGTTGCATGTACATGCGGCTTCCCTTAACTGAAGTAGCGTATATGAATCTGAGTATGGAAATGAAAAAGTGTTTGATTTGATAATACTGATTCAACCCCCTCTCAGTATTATTTCCAAAAAAATGATAGAGCACAAGATCCAAGTTTATCATTATTTCGAATACTATTGTTTGCAAATATAATTTTATTCTTTTATGGTATATTTTGTTGGAAATAATACTGAGAGGGGGGGTGAATCAGTATTATCAGATTAATCAAACTTTTTAAATGCTCAGAAACATATACGCTACTTCAGTTAAGTGAACCAGCGTGTACACGCTACTGTGACGAAGTAAAACAGCGTATAAGAAGAAAACTCACAATTTAGTTAACTTATTCTTCAATTAAGTGCATCAGGACATTATTCACCACATTAACAGTAAACATGTGCAGTATAACAGAACAGATAAAAAGCCACACACATGAACACCAAGATATAAGGTGGAAACCCAATGTGGGTGAAAACCACCTGCTGCAAGTTGTCTCTATCTTTCTTTAATATGAAACTTCAGTTTACAATCTTTTGTACTGGTGCAGCCTTATACCAGTACGCAGGCTACAACCTGCAGAAGGCTACAACCTTCTCTCGTTCTCCAAACTTCCTTGGAAGGGAGCTCCAACCCCCTTTGCTCTTGTACTAGCCAAGATACTAGTACGTAGGTGCTGACCTACAATCTTCCTTCTTTCAGGTATCACTTTTCATACATTTTCAGACTTGGATATTCCTGAAGCACAACATTACAATCTGAAGACCACAATTCATTCAATTTCCACAACAGATCATTGAAGCATAAAACAACCAAACTTTGAATCACTGAACCACTGAACCCTGTCAATCACCAGTTACCAGAACACAGAGCAGACTACAGAACTCTGCAATAACAGTCAGACCCCACTGTAAACCCAAAATCAAGCTTCAAAAGATATACGCTACTTTAATGAGCAAAACCCGCGTATACACGCGCTTTTAACGAAGCCAACCTGCGTACAGATCTAAAAATAAACTTTCTCAATTTGCAGCTGTACCAGACATTAGTTAGACCCAGAACGTAACATTGCGACAATATGCAGATCTAGAAATACGCATAATCAACCATATCATGATAGTGCATTTCAAACCATTAGATCCCGATCTATCCTTAGATCTAGTCTTCCATCAACCGATGTGATCTCTCCTTAGATCAAGCAACTCAGAACCTGCATATCAGATCTCTTTCTCTCTTAGATATTCAAGCCTTGTCGAAAGATGATTTTGCCTAATGATCTTCTTCTCCTTATATAGTCTTAGGCCTAGCTCAATACCAAGAGCCAAAACCATAGTAACACAATACCATCAACTTTAAAACTAGGGATCGACACGCCCGTCGAGACATAATGGTCCGAAATCATAGGCACAACTTCCAAGGACTAACCACCATGGACCAAAGGAACCTTTCCACATACACGCGCTTTTTCTGAATCGAACTAGCGTGTACACGCGACTTGGGCTTAACGAAACGGCGTGTATGAGCTTCCTTGGCATGCTGTACTGAGATCTGTCTTCTGATTAAGTTACCAACTTTGCCATCACCTGTACGAACTTCTGAGTGAGTTGCCATCAAGGACAACACTTAAATCATAATGCCAACAATCTCCCCCTTTGGACTTGATGGCAACCACCACACCAAGTCACTCTCCCCCTTTGACATCAAGGGCAAAGGGCTGTGCTCCCCCTGAGGACATGCTGATACCTCTGCTTGGCTGTGCTGACTCGTGCTCCCCCTGACAGTAGGCCAGATCTGCAAAAGATGTTCTTCAACAAAAACCAAGACTTATACACCATAAGGGACCTTCCTATCACCAAAAGACTCAATACATACATCCATAACATATCAGAAACAACCAATTATATTACAGCATTCATCCCAGGCATAGTGGGGAAACCAACATAGGCCGTTACATGACCTTGACAAAAGAGATATGACAAGAGAGATACATGACATAGAGACAACAGATCTAGACCAAGACTTAGGAAAGGCACCAGCAGCATCTGATAAACATCTTGTTAGATCAGCAACCAGAATTTCTTTCTGAGCTCCTTCTCCTGAAACCAAAACATCTGAATGCCAACAATGCTTTATGAGACTTTTAAGCTGCTCCCCCTGAACCTGTGCCTGTTGCACTCCCTGAAACTGTGCCTGAAGAATTCTGACATTCCCATTGCTGTTCAGAACTCCAGAGTTTTCCCTTGCTGTTCAGAACTTCATATACGCGATTTGTCCTGTATAAAACAGCGTATGTACGCGGATATACTTTCTGCAACAAGCGTCCAACATATACGCGACTTACCCATCATGAAACCGCGTGTATACGCGCATATCCCTTCCGTAACCTGCGTATACCAACTTTTCTGTAGAACAAACAAACTTCAACAACAGGATGAAGCATCAACTACTCCCAGCTTTTGTCTGAGATATTCAAAAGTTTCCCTGGGCAGTGGTTTTGTGAGAATATCAGCAACTTGCTCCTTAGAAGGAACATACTCCAACTTGACCTTCTGCTCAAGCACTTGTTCCCGAAGAAAATGGTACTTGATTGGTATGTGCTTGGTCTTTGAGTGCATGACTGGATTCTTTGAAATGCTGATTGCACTTGTATTATCACATAAGATAGAGACAGGTGGAGTGCAAGTGATTTGAAAGTCCTGCAAGGTCTGCATCATCCAAAGAAGTTGTGTGCAACAAGATGCTGCAGCCACATATTCTGCTTCAGCTGTAGATAAGGCAATCGAACTTTGTTTCTTGCTGAACCAAGATACTAATCTGGAACCCATGAAGAAAGCACCTCCACTTGTGCTTTTCCTATCATCCACACTTCCAGCCCAATCTGCATCTGTGTAAGCATGAAGAGTGAGATCTGTATTTCTAGGATACCATAAGCCATAGTTTTGGGTCCCTTGAAGATATTTGAAGATTCTTTTGACTGCCTGAAGATGAGTTTCCTTTGGGTTGGCTTGAAATCTTCCAACCATTCCTACTGCATGTGTAATATCTGGTCGAGTACCTGTCAAATAAAGCAAACTCCCAATCATGGATCTATAAGTGGGTTGGTGAACTGCTGCTGATTCATCATTTGCACTGAGGCTGCATCCTGTAACCATGGGTGTACATACTGGCTTTGACTCTTCCATGCCATACTTCTTCAAGATCTGCTTGAGGTATTTGGTTTGAGACAAGAAGATACCTCCTTCATTTTGTTGGATTTGCAATCCAAGAAAATATGTCAATTCTCCAAGAAGTGACATTTCGAATTCTTTCTGCATAACCAAGGCAAAGTTTTGACTCATGGTCTCTTCATTGCTGCCAAAAATAATATCATCTACATAAACAACAAGAATTAGCAATTTGTTATTTTCAACTTTTATATAGAGATTGCTATCTGCTGATCCTTTTGAAAAGCCTTGTTGGTGAAGATATTTGTCCAACCGATAGTACCAAGCCCTTGGAGCTTGTTTGAGCCCATAGAGTGCCTTTTTCAATCTGCATACAAGGTTTGGATCATTCCCAAGAATGAACCCATCTGGCTGCTCAATATATACTTCTTCTTCTAAGTCTCCATTCAGGAAGGCTGATTTCACGTCCATTTGAAATACCTTGAAGTTTTGAAAGCTTGAGAGAGCAAGGAACATTCGGATGGCCTCTAGTCTTGCCACAGGAGCAAAGGTCTCTTCAAAATCTATTCCTTCTTGCTGTGCATACCCTTTACAAACAAGTCTGGCCTTGTTTCTAATTACTTCTCCATTTTCATTTAACTTATTCTTGAAGACCCATTTTGTTCCTATTACATTCTTATCTTTTGGTCTAGGAACTAATTCCCAAGTGTTGTTCCTTTCGATTTGCTCAAGTTCTTCATCCATTGCTTTGACCCAACATTCATCTTTGCATGCTTCTTTCACATTTTGTGGTTCAATGGAGGAGAGTAGAGCCAAGTAGCTTGAAGCTTCTGCAAGTGTCCTTCTTGTTTGTACTCCTGCTTCTTTCTGCCCCACAATCTGAGTTTCTGGATGATTCTTTTGGACATATCTGGATGGAGTCTTCTCTTCTATTCTTGTCTGCTCCTCTGGTTCTTCTTGAGATTCTTCTTCTTCTTGAGGTTCTTCTTCTTCATCATTTCGCCTTTGAGAGTAACCTTCATCTTCTTCAATGTCTTCATGATGAACTTGCCTAGGAATATATCCCTTCTCATCAACCACTATATCAATACTGTCAACAATTCTGCCAAGTCTTTTATTGTAGCACTTGTATGCTTTGCTATGTGGAGAATAACCAAGAAGAATGCCCTCATCTGCTCTAGGTTCAAGTTTGCCAAGTTGCTCATCAGTATTCTTAATATAACATTTGCTCCCAAAGATTTTGAAGTGCTTCACGGAAGGAGTTTTACCACTCCAAAGCTCATGAGGTGTTTGAGTGCTGTTTACTCGGACATTTGTTTTGTTAAGAATAATAACAGCAGCATGTGCAGCTTCACCCCAGAAGGTTGCAGGAGTACCTGATTCATCGAGCATAGCACGAGCCATTTGTTGGATAGTTCTGTTCATTCTTTCCACAACCCCATTTTGCTGAGGAGTTCTAGCTGTAGAGAATTCTCTTCTTATCCCATGTTCATCGCAGAAATCGAAAAATTCATTTGATGTGAACTCCCCACCTCTGTCAGATCTGAGGCACTTAATTTTGTGTCCTGATTCATTTTCAGCCAATGCTTTGAAGGATTTGAATTTTTCGAATGCTTCATCTTTGTGCTTCATAAGCCCTAACCAAACAAACCTTGAGAAATCATCAATGAATAATATCAGATATTCTTCTCCTCGAGGTGTCCTTTTCCTAAATGGACCACATACATCTGTATGGACTAGCTCAAGAGGCAAGCTAGCTGATCCTTCCTTCTCTGGAAAGTTAGTTCTGGTTTGCTTTCCAAACTGACAAGATTTGCATATGGTGTTGTCTGGAATTTTGATATCTGGAAGATCGCGAACTGCCTGATATTTGCATGCTTTCCTTATTTGTGAGAAGCTTAGATGTCCCAACCTTCGATGCCATAACCAGTGCTCTTCATCCTTGCTAAGATAGCATTGTTGTTGTCCTTCTTCAAATATGTACAGATTATTTGGAGTTCTTTTGCCCTTGAGAACTGTTTTACCTGTATCAAGATCACGAACAAGACATCCATTCGATCTGAAAATAACCTCGGTTTTTTGATCACACATCTGGCTGACACTTAGAAGATTATGCTTCAATCCATCAACATACAAAACATTTCCAGCCTTGACCTTTTCTTTCAAAGGAGCAATACCTTTTCCTTTTATAGTTGCAGGAGTATCATTTCCAAAAGAAACTTTCTTTCCCTTTTCTAAAGTAGAATAAGATTCAAGTTTTTCTTTATCACCTGTCATATGTTTCGAACATCCACTGTCAATGTACCATAGATTTTCCTGTCCTTCTGCATAAAATGCTATCCCACATCTTTCTGTTTGAGGTTCCTTTATTCTCCATGTTTTGGTGCTTGTGGCTTGTTCCTTTTTCTCCTGAAACCTGCTCCTGCATTCAGAGTCTTTATGACCAAAATTATTGCAAATAGAACATTCAACTTCATTTTCAAGAACCGAAAAGTTGTTATAGGTCCTTTTTGTAATCCCTGTCATACTTCTTTGTTTTTGAGCTTCCCTAGTCATGATTGTTTTATATGCAACACATTGAGCTGCTCTGTGACCAAAGTTGTGGCAAGAAAAGCATTGTCCATTGAAGAAGCTTCTGCGGTTATTGAATCTACCAGCCAACTGATTGTAATTTCTATTTTCATCTATTCTTGAGCCAAACTGAGAAGATTTTACCTGTGGTTGGTTGTAGCTTTTGTTCATCCTTAAGGAGGATTGTCCCTGATAGTTTCTGTTTGTAATTCGTCCCTGCTTTACCTGATTATCTTCATTGTTCTTCCGCTCATTTCTTCTTGCTGCATCAAGATAACTTTTTGAGGTGGATGCTTGAGAGGTTTCTCCATTATAGCCCAAACCTGTCTTGTTTAGAGGAGACCGCTGCACACTGATAATCTCATCCAAAGTTTCAGATCCTTTGACAAATTTAAGATTAATAGCTTTTGTTTTCTCAATTTCTTTTCTGAGACCAACAATTTCACCTTCTAGTTTTTCAAGATGTTTTTCCTTTTCATCAATTTGAAATTGCAAAGTATCAATGATCACATTCTTTTCTTCTATGCCTCTCTTGAGTCTAGTGATTTCATTATAGAGATTATCCACATCTACAGCATCCTCATAATCATCATCTTCAAATGCCATTAACAGCTTATATTTATTACCTTGTTCATCTTCATCACTGTTTGATAAGCCATCACTATCTTCATGGGTGTAGTAACTTTTCTTATTTGCACTTTGTTTCTTGTTCCATCTAGCAGGTTCTTTATC
Source organism: Pinus tabuliformis (assembly GCA_031772625.1). Taxonomy (NCBI): domain Eukaryota; kingdom Viridiplantae; phylum Streptophyta; class Pinopsida; order Pinales; family Pinaceae; genus Pinus; species Pinus tabuliformis. The sequence continues at coordinate 1,311,838,928 of CM062816.1, read as the reverse complement.
CTTATAAGGACATTTTGCAGCATAATGACCTACTCTTCCACAAGCAAAGCATTTGAAAGGTAGCTTACCTCTGAACCTTCCAGCACCCCTTTGAAGATTTCTGACAAAATTTGATTCTTCTTCCTCTTCTTCTGGAACATGGCTTGCTTCATAGTAATCTTCTTTTCTTGATGCCTTAAAAGCAGCTTCCCTTCTGTCTAATGGACCTCCCTTTCTCATTTCATAAGCAGTTAGAATTCCATGTAGCTGAGACATAGTGAGAACTTTGAGATTTTCCTTTTCTTCTATTGCAGATACTTTAGATTCAAACTTGGGGGATAATGATCTTAGAATCTTTTGAACTACTATAGTCTCTTTTATTTCTTCACCCAAATTTTTCATACAATTAACAATCTCATCTACCCGAAGAAAATAATTAGCCACACTTTCATCATTATACATCTTGAGGGTCTCATATTGAATCCTGAGAGTTTGAAGTTTAGCTTGCTTTACCTGTTCATCTCCTTCATAGCTAGTGATCATTTTGTCCCATATCTCTTTTGCTGATTTGAAGTGCATGACCTTCATGAATTCTGTTTGAGATATACTTCCTAATAGAGTACTGACTGCTTTTGCATTTGTTTCATATGCCTTTTTCTCAGCTGGATCTGTAGGAGTAGCTGAAGGAAAAGCATAGCCTGTTTCTACAATGTCCCAAACTTCTGTACCAAGAGATTGAAGATATGCAGTAACTCTTACCTTCCAATAATTGAAATTTGTTCCATCAAAAACCGGTGGCCTGATTGATGCTTCTTTCTCGTAGTTGCTCATGATGAATGATCTTCCTTCAAGCGATCAAGCTTCTCTGAAGGACCTGCTCTGATACCAATTGTTGGAAATAATACTGAGAGGGGGGGTGAATCAGTATTATCAGATTAATCAAACTTTTTAAATGCTCAGAAACATATACGCTACTTCAGTTAAGTGAACCAGCGTGTACACGCTACTGTGACGAAGTAAAACAGCGTATAAGAAGAAAACTCACAATTTAGTTAACTTATTCTTCAATTAAGTGCATCAGGACATTATTCACCACATTAACAGTAAACATGTGCAGTATAACAAAACAGATAAAAAGCCACACACATGAACACCAAGATATAAGGTGGAAACCCAATGTGGGTGAAAACCACCTGCTGCAAGTTGTCTCTATCTTTCTTTAATATGAAACTTCAGTTTACAATCTTTTGTACTGGTGCAGCCTTATACCAGTACGCAGGCTACAACCTGCAGAAGGCTACAACCTTCTCTCGTTCTCCAAACTTCCTTGGAAGGGAGCTCCAACCCCCTTTGCTCTTGTACTAGCCAAGATACTAGTACGTAGGTGCTGACCTACAATCTTCCTTCTTTCAGGTATCACTTTTCATACATTTTCAGACTTGGATATTCCTGAAGCACAACATTACAATCTGAAGACCACAATTCATTCAATTTCCACAACAGATCATTGAAGCATAAAACAACCAAACTTTGAATCACTGAACCACTGAACCCTGTCAATCACCAGTTACCAGAACACAGAGCAGACTACAGAACTCTGCAATAACAGTCAGACCCCACTGTAAACCCAAAATCAAGCTTCAAAAGATATACGCTACTTTAATGAGCAAAACCCGCGTATACACGCGCTTTTAACGAAGCCAACCTGCGTACAGATCTAAAAATAAACTTTCTCAATTTGCAGCTGTACCAGACATTAGTTAGACCCAGAACGTAACATTGCGACAATATGCAGATCTAGAAATACGCATAATCAACCATATCATGATAGTGCATTTCAAACCATTAGATCCCGATCTATCCTTAGATCTAGTCTTCCATCAACCGATGTGATCTCTCCTTAGATCAAGCAACTCAGAACCTGCATATCAGATCTCTTTCTCTCTTAGATATTCAAGCCTTGTCGAAAGATAATTTTGCCTAATGATCTTCTTCTCCTTATATAGTCTTAGGCCTAGCTCAATACCAAGAGCCAAAACCATAGTAACACAATACCATCAACTTTAAAACTAGGGATCGACACGCCCGTCGAGACATAATGGTCCGAAATCATAGGCACAACTTCCAAGGACTAACCACCATGGACCAAAGGAACCTTTCCACATACACGCGCTTTTTCTGAATCGAACTAGCGTATACACGCGACTTGGGCTTAACGAAACGGCGTGTATGAGCTTCCTTGGCATGCTGTACTGAGATCTGTCTTCTGATTAAGTTACCAACTTTGCCATCACCTGTACTAACTTCTGAGTGAGTTGCCATCAAGGACAACACTTAAATCATAATGCCAACATATTTTGTGCGAATAATTCCATGTTGTAGCACTATTGTTAAATATGTGAATTGTTGTTTGTTTGATCAGCCATCTGATCTTATGTCACATAGATCTATTATTTATTTCTCTATTTTCTCTTGCATTTAATCAAACTTATGAGAAACTATTTACTTTGAAATTTTTCATTGAAAATCAATTTAAATTGTCATTAAATTGTGTGAACTATTTCCATGTTTTAATAATTCATCTCTTGTTATTTTGTTCTCTAAACCAAACCATGTCATGCATTAAATATATTAGTTGTTAGAATTACTTCAGCAACTTGATATTCAACATTACAAGCATATTAAATCCCCATCATATTTAAATATTTGCACTTGATATTTCGGATTTATCTCCTAGGTATCAAGTTAAGGTAGTTTTCTTTATTTTTTCACACTACATTTAGATTTAGATTTAGATTAATTCATTTCATTTTTAGAAATATTCTTTCATAGGAGCCACTGCATTGGTGGCTTGGTTGATCCCTTGTGTCAGCTTAAAGACTTCTTTCTTGAAAATGAACTACAAGAGGGTAAGTATTACTGCTTATTCTTGTTGATGGTATTAGGGATATCACAAGTAAGCAATGGGGGTGAACGGTAAATGGACCCATTTGAACCAGTTGGAATCACCATCCCAAACAAATAAGGGATTAGTTTGGTCCTTGACTAGGTGATCTCCCAATTATTGATTTCGGTCATTTTTGCCATCAACGGTTTAGAAAAACATTTTAAAACACATTTTTCTTAATAATTATTGCAAGAATACCATAAGTCTAAAAGTGACCAGGTCATGAAGAAAATACCATTGACAAAGAAATAGAAGGTACAAATAACATGAAGAAAGATGATGATATGAAGGATAAATGATGTAGGTGTAGATGAAAGGTAACAGCTTGTAAACTATTGTAATGAACCAAAAAAATAAAAATAAAAATAAGGAAAAAACACTTAAAATAATGCAATGCTACTGAAGGTGGCACCTAAAAGGGTGTGAACACCGAGGGAAATGTCTCTTTAAGGAGGAGGGGATCATAATTTCCACATAAATTAACCTCCATCGACATTATAACTATAATCAAATATGTTATTAATCCCTATATGGCCATGCAAATGAAAATGGGCAAAAGACATGGAATAATTATAATTATAATTTAAATACTAATGTATGAAGTGTTGAAGCCTTAATACGATAAAAACATGAGAATTAATGAGGAGGGAAGCCAACAAAAGGGATTTTGATGATTAATATTTTCTAATGGATTATTGGTTTATCCAAATGTTCAATGGGATCAATAATCAAACTATCCTAGGAAAATATCTGGTGGGAAGGTATAGTTATAACTTCCAACCATTATGAAAGGAATGGGGCACTAGTACTAGCACTAATCAAGGGATATGGATAGCATACCACTAGAATACTTCACCATAAATTTCTAATCTGACCAAGCATGGGAAAACCTGACACGTAATCCCATCAAGGGAAGAAACTTAAGGGGGATAACCCATAAAATATAAGGAAAATATAAAGAAGAAATGTAAGTGGGCATGAAAGAACAAGAGAGTGAAGTGAAGAAAGTGGAGAAACATAGTGCTCAAAGAAACAAGAGACCAACACTCATTGGGGATTTCATGAAAATGAGAAGGGAACCTTGTGGATAATATTCTTCACCTTACTCGATGAGTAAGATCTAGGGGTGATTATAAGCCTAATCCAAAGGGTCAAATGGTTGTTGATAGTTTATTATATATGCACAAAGATGCTATAAGGAAGCTTCGAGGAAACCTTAATTGAGAAAATATTTCCTTTTATTTTGTGTGGGCTTGGAATGACCATCTTCTAGGAAAAATGTTTAAATCCATGCACTTGAGCACCTAAGAGAAGCACCAAAGACCTCTTAGCTTAGTGAAGGGATATCCTTGTGTTGTCCAAGCTCCATTGTGACCACATTGGGAATTATATTAAGCCTTTTCTCTATAGGTTGAAAGACTCCATACAAACCTCCAAGTGGATGAAGGAGAGTGGCCTTCATTCTTACACAACTAGTAGCCTTGGAGATGTTTCCCCTGGGGTGCTTGTTATGTAAAGTAGCTGAGAAACTGCCCATAACAACTAGGAAGAACTTTTGACCTGGTGTGATCTTAAAGTAATTAATGAGTTAATTTGAAGAATTAAGAATGGCCTTGAATCCATCCTATAATGTTGAGTAGAAATTTCCTCGTGACTTCTTGGTCTGGCTGAAGGTGGCCATCTGTAAGAAATATTGCAGTGTAGTTGAACCTATTGTGGGTTATAACATGGCACACCCTTCATTAGTTGCAAAGAAAATAGGATCTTAATCAGATAAACACCCACGTGGATTCCATCCTTGTAATTTTAACCATGTTAATGAGAAAGAAAGGATCATTTTTGAAACATATTGTGTTTATGTGTTTATCCACTTAGTGGGAAATATGGTCTATATGATTTCTATTTATGATGTGAAGTAGTGGATTAGATAAAATGGTTGTATAATACTCATATGCCTTATAATCCATCTTTAAGATACTTTTGTGGCATACCTTTTATGTTATGGCCAAGAATTAAATGACACCTTAGGCATAGGATTGAAATACTTTTTGTCCTAATGATTTTTAGTATTCATGGTATATTCTTAGGCAGACTAGAGAAGCTCCAAACTAGATGAAATAACTAGAGAGTCTTATGAATGATGTGGATGTCATAGGCATGAATAGAAGCCTTGATTTCAAAAGGAGAGACTCAAGGGAAATAATCCTCTCAAAACATCTAATGGAAACATTAAAAATTTCACCAAAAATATGGATATTTTGGAGCCCAACTGAAAGTTTAAAAAAATTATAAGGCACATTAGTTTAGGTTGCTAGTTAGTTATGAGGTCTCTAGTCTAGGAGAGAGGAAAATCAACTTTTTATTCTTGTGTTTCAGACGAAGAGAAATTTGGGGACGGATTCCTTCATGCATCATTATATAACCATTTTAGGTTTGTAAGCATCATCCTTAGCCCCTAATCACATGGACGATATAAGGGTTGTGACCCAGAGCTTGTCAGAGGGGGGGATTTAATGGAAAACTGAAACTCAAGGGAGAAAAACAAAATTGTTTGAAATTAACTCAAGTATGGCGCATTCCAATCAATGTACTTCACTTAACAGAAAAATATCTTGTTATTGAACACATTCTTGATGACACCAAAGTATTGGAGTATCAAGAAATCCAAAATAATGATGTCGTTATGACATCAAAAATGATGATGTGGCAATGGTAGTGGAGGACACATGTCACCTAGATTTGGAATTTTTGGCCTACAAGCTAGGAAAATATTAGTGACATATGGCACATATCAATAGTTCCATGTGGAAAGGGGTACATCAACATATTCCATGTGTCAGGTGGTAGTTGGATGTTGGAGAATGATGTGGAATGATGAGATGTCATATCAGCATATCGATATTTCTTGAAGTTTGTACTATGCAAAATATTCGATATCTTAGTATTTTGGCATATGCATTAGTAGTTCCATGTGGAATGGGACACACCATCTTCCACCACATGTCATATTGTGATTAGATGTCAGGGATATGAGGAGACATGCTAAGTTTTTCATTGGATTATTAGGAGATTGCAAATATTTGTAGTTATATAGAATTCATTGATATGCTGGTGTTCCATGTTACGATGTCACTATATCAACATATCATGGGTTTATACCCATACCAATATATTGTAATATCATGGGTTTATACCCTTTACATCATATATCGACGTTTCAGACCTACAAACTCATTGAAACACTGAAACCCCAAGGATTCAAACTAGTTACCTTTTATGGAAAATGTTGATATGAAGGGGCTTTAATACGATAGGTAGGCTAAGGATGTGGAACAATGTGGGAGAAATGCATGGCCAAGGGTTTCCACATGTAAACCATGTGGCTTGTATGGTTTTCGATGTGGTTATTAAGGGGTAAATATTCAAACATAACTTTGTGCCTAAAGCTCCTAATGAGATGAAATCTATATCATTGGCAAGATCTCGACGAGCATAAGACAATGGTGATACAAAAAATATGATTTGAGTTTATGAAAGAATGGGAAATTTAATAACCCAATCTTCATAATAAACCTTAAAGGTCACATCTAGTTACGCCTCACATCCTTAATCATGGTTTTTAAAGGTATGGGTATGTTATAGTCGTCACGATTAAAACAAATATGCCATATTGATCTTGAAATATGGGGCCTTTCCAAAATCTAGGAAAATGATAACAGATTGTGAACTAATCCAACCATATGTTTTCATCACTTTCAATAAGTTGTTGTGAGGAAAATAAAAATCCTTTGGAATGGACTAGTTATATTAGAGAAATGATAGCTATAAATTCCACTTGTTCAAGCATGGTCGATTATTATAAAAAATTCAATCTATTTCTTACTAACCAAACATTCCAACATATATATTTTGATAAGGCATCCCACAATCACCTAAGAAAATATTTATTATTGAGGTATCCCTGATACACATACATAATTTATCAAGTAAGCTCCTCCAAAAATTTGGCCTACAATATAGGTGCTCAATCCATTTCATTGCATGTTACCAAACTTGGATTGAGTACTAGCACTCTCAGAAATCAATGGTGCATTATTGCCCCATTATTCAAGCAAAGGGAACATGGTTGAAGACAAAATGTGCTACTAGTGAAGGTTGGTACTTTGAATAATTTTCTAGACTCATTAACAAAGTTTGTTAGTCATGAGAAGTACCCTTGTTGTAGAGTAGCAACGGGCATCACTACCCTAAATTGTTGATCATGTAATCCTTGGGGTCCATGTATGCAAAGACAAAAAGTGGAAGAATCTTGGGTATGTGTTGTATTATTTCCAAAATTAGTAGGTGGGGATAGTTATGCCCCCACACCAAATGGTTTAAAGGTGGGGCCCTTGAAAAATAAAAAATTTAGAATTTATTTCAAAAATATCGAGTTATTTTTTTATTTTATTTTTAGCCGGTTTTTTGGTGTTTTTGAACCATTGTAATCTAATTTTAGTCAAGTATTTAGGGTTATAATCTAATCCTAGTAAGGAAAATAGGGTTTTTAATTACATGAAATCCTATATATAATATTGTAAATGGTCAAGTTAATATGATGTGAATTAGAGGTGTGACTCTAAATATTTTCCAATTTTCTTGGTTAAGGATTTTTAGGGAAAATCACTAAGTACTTTGTGTGAATATTATTGTTTAATTTTTTTTATATAAAGAATATATTTGTGTGTTTCTTTGTTGTAAATATTTAAAACTTACAACAACTAGATGGGCCTTGAATCCATCGTGTTACCAAATTATCTAAGGTCAAGAATTTTCCATGCTATAGGATCCAACAAAACAATGTTAATTTCCAAAATGTCTTCCATATACCAAATATTAGTCCATAAAGAAGATTTGAAAGGAATAATTAGTTCAACTAGTTTTTACTCATAGCCTTTCTTGACAAAAATTCAAGTGTACCTCATCCACACTTATCTAAGGAATTCAAACTTTTGGGGGCACAACATTTCAAGGAGACTTCAAAATGGTTGATTATGGGACAGCATGATGAGAGGATGGTGAAACATGATCCCAACAATTGCTCCATTTAGAATTAGACCACGAAGATATATCATAAAAAGTTCTCTTCCGTTGAGTATCAAACCATTATTTCAAGGTCCAAATCTCTTGGTTTTGTATAAGAAGTTTATTTTCCTTGATGATTTCACTTCATAGATCAATCAATTTCCCATCTCTAGAAGCCTAAGTTAATTTTGACTAAACAGTTGGAATATATGCTTTGATAAGTTTCCAAATAGGAGAGTCATCCCTTAGAGTAGGATCTACATCCTCGCTCCCAAAAATACTTCTTGTATATAGTTTTCTCCCACTAGTTGTAGTATTTTGTATTACATGCTACAGAAGTGTCATGCCCATTGCAAGATTCAGCAAGACCAAATCCTTAATTGCAAGACTCCAGTGAGCCTTCGCTCTAAGTATCATCTAATTATCGCATGCAATGTATTCTTGTTTGTTTTTCCTCCTTATCATAAAAAGCACCTGATCTCTTGTGCTTCTCACTTCATTATTCCAATGGGGGTTAAAAGCACTAAGTATTGGAATACATGCATAACTAATAACATAGACTTAACGAAAAATTATATTCCCTACAAGGCTCAATCATTACACTTCCCTTTGAAATGGTTGGTTAAAAATGTTACCAACTTAACAAGAACTTTACCGAGTTCTCATGTTTTTGGAGGTCACATCAAATCATGATTTTCATTTTGATTTTGAAAAATCGTGACACAGCATCACCCTTTTTATATTTTAGGGTTAAAATCCCTGCATTTTTAACCATGTCATTAAAAACCAAATACCATGATTAAAAAAGAAATGAAAAACCATGTTGAATTGTGAAAGTAGTAATGCAACATCACCTTTTTTTAGGGTTAAAATTCAAACATTTTTCAATCATGTCATTAAAGACCAAATACCATTATTACGAAAGACATGAAAAAACATGTTGAAATGCAAAAGTGGTGATGTAGCATCATCTTTTTTTAGTGTTAAAATTAAAACATTTTTCAACTATGGCATTAAAAACTAGATACTATGACTATGAAAAACACTAAAACTCAACACTTAAAGTTTTTCTACTTTTTTATTTTATCCCTTTTTTAAAATGGTGTTTCTTAAGTATTTTCAAATTTGTCTAGATTTTATTTTATTTTTGGGGTGAAAAATACCAATTAATTGACATTGCATAATTGACCATTGGTACCATCAAAAATAAAATACATAAAATCAACTCTCAATCTAAAAATGGCATTGCACAATGTGTTTAGTTTTAATTATATATTTTTTTAACAATTTACATCAAAGATTTGAGGGAAAAAATATAAATATCTTTTGGAGGGAATCAATTTATAAAAAAAAAAAAAAACTTTTTGATTCTTAAAAGTATTGAAAATTACTAATTGAAAAAAAAAATAAGAGAAAAAACAAACTTAAAAAAAAAAGGAAAAAAATAAAAAAACAATTAAAAATACCTTTAAAGATTCAAAAAAATCCAAGAAAACATATTAAAATTAAAAAATAATAAAAATAGTAATAATAGAAATTAATAAAACATTTAAAAGAAAGAAAATAAAAAATTAAAGTTGGAAAACATCAGAATTCCCATTGTCACGCTCAAGAGCTAAAAACCATTTCTAGTGTTGAACACATTATTGTTACAAAGAAGAGTTTGGTTTGAGAACAAAAGAGCACAATGGAGTTTGCAAGTTTCTCTAGGGTTTGTTTCTTCTGCAAACTTTCGATAGATGTCATTTTTCATCATGAGATCACAACATGTAGTTGAGGCAGGCCAAGGAACACAAACAATGAGCCTATCTCTCACCACGACGATGGATGAGGATTAATCAGGGTTCAGATTTCTGGATTTCTAAGGAACAATCAATCCCCTGCAGTAGATTGCCTTCAACCTTCGCAGATGAGCATACGATCATACCCACAAAATATTCTTATGAATGGGCTCATGGTGTAACTAAAACCTTGGAACAGAGATGGAACATGAGTGCCAAATATTGTTCTTCCGACAAGGGTCTGACAAGCTCAGGGTACTTGTGGTGAGTATGCCCAACTAGGTTGGCATCAATGTTTATTTTTCTTCTGTTACAAACTCTTTTTATTGCCTTTTTATGTTCATTTTTGGGTCCGCAAAAATGATGTTTATTAAGCACAAATGTGGTCCATTTTCTCAAATGAGTCCCCCCCCACCCCCCCCCCCCCCCCCCCCCCCCCCCCCCCCCCCTCCCCACTTTGATCTAGACAAAGACAAGTGGAGATGGATAAGGAAATTTTTCAGATCTTCATAAAAAATATTAATGGGAAGTCCTCCCTATTTTAGTTTGGGAACTCATACTTGGTGGAAAATATAATACAGTGCATAGAGAACATTTTGGGCATATCTACAAATTATCAATTCTTTTTTATTCAAAGGGAATATGCTTTAGGATTCCCCCCAGATGAATGACTATCACATCTATAGGAACTCTACCATTATTCTGAACCTGAGGTTGTGTGGTGGAACTTTGGGATCCGAAAACCCTATCATATCTCCTTCTTTCAAGGATGTGGTGTAAGGGAAGGCTTTCAACCCAGCAGATTAGCTATAATACAACCCAGGACCCTATGTCATATAACAAATGTATCAAGCACTAGCCATGGAGGTGATCTCTCAAAGGTAAACACACTTTTGTCTGATCTACAATCTAAGGCTATAATATGCAGGTTCAATGGTTTTTGGCCTAGACTTGATGATTTACACAAGTGAGTATTTTTCTTCCTAGATCCCTAACTATGACATGCATTTTTGTTCCAAAGGTTTCTTTATTATTCAATTTGATACACAAAATATCTAGAGAACATTCTTAATGATGGGCTCTCGTTTTGGGGAAGATTTGGGCTCTTCATCACCCCATGGTTCCCAAATTTGATTCCACAAATATGGTGGTCTCAACAATGATGGTATGGGTGAGACTACCAAATCTCCTTCTCCCTTGCTAGCACCACATGGTTCTAGAGGAAATCGGAAACACCCTAGGAAAATTCAAAAATATGGACCTTGAGAGAACAAAAAAAGTTATATTTACCATCGCCAAAATATGTGTAGAGATAGATCTTAGCAAAGGTCTACCTGACCACATTCAACTGAAACACAAAATCTTATAGTGGACCCACATATTAGACTACGACAAGACTGCGTTCAGATGTTGAATATGCTTTCAAACAGGTCATCTGCAGAACAAATGCCTGCAGGAAAAAAGATTCCAAAAAATAAAAAGGTGTAGGCCCATAACCAAAAGGATGTCATCACTCTAATCCTCACCTCTTCGAAGAAGAAGAGGAAGAAACCATGGAAAACCAACCAAACCAAGCAAATGTTGGTGCATAGGTTTAGCATGGTACCATACCCCACATATAGAATGACATTGAACCACAGGAGACCCAGGCACCAAAAAAACAGGAAAATGAGGCTTTTATAGAAAATGGAATAGGGGATACAAAGAGATCCCATGTTTTTGAGAGCTTAGACTTAGACAAAGAATCCCATCTAAAGATAATAGGTTGTGAGCTAAAAATGGCTCCAATTGGCCTTAACTCATGGGGATGACAAAGAGTGGGGGGAAACAAGGGCAATAAAGAGAAGTTGGGTGATTATTACCACACTTAACTTCGAAGTTTCATATGTATCTTTCCTTTAGGCTTTCTCTTTTAGCTCATAATCCATGAGGCTCATCTTTCAGAATGTTTTTTATTGTATGTAGAATGTAATTTTGTTCCTTGTTTCACAATGAATAAAGTTGCAAGTTTTTTCTCTTTGGAAAAAACAAAAATTAAAATAATTTTTTGAAATCACAATAAAATTTTAAAATTTTATAAAAAATAAAAATAAAAAAAACCCATAAAATAAATAGTTAAAAAATGGATTAAAATTAAATTTAAAATGTATAATTTAATTAAAATAAAAAACAAAAAAGGTATTGTCACAATTGTTTGTGTGTGGGGGGAGGGTGATTTTGAGCATCACCCCTCTTCCCACAGGGCCATCCAAGTAACCAGCTACACCACCCTCACGATCTGAGGCATTGCCCCTCCACCCACAAGTTAGACCAAGCAGTCGGTCGCATCGCCCGCATGGGCAATGCGACTAGTTACCTAGATGACCCCTACAAATAATTGTGAAGACCTTTTTCCTAATTTTTTTTCAATTATTTTTTTAATATTTATTTTCAATTTTTTAAATTAAATTTTATTTGTTTTTTAAATTTATCTTACAATTATTTGTTTCTTTTTTTTTAAGTTGTATTTTTTAACATTTTTTTCTAATATTCTTTTATATTCTTTTAATCAAATATGTTTTTATTTTTATTTTTTTTAATATATTTGTTAAAATTTTATTTTATTTTTTATTTTTTTGTAAGTTCGACATTGGTGAGGCCATGTCATGGTCATTTCCAAGAATAACGCCCAAATAGGGCAGGGAATTGAACCGATGACTTAACGTCTAGGAGTGCCTTAACATTACACTCAATCACTGTCTATCCAATACCCTATGGACTAAAATTTTAAATTTTAATTTTTGTTAGTTATATATATTTTTAATTATTTTCAATTTTCTTTTAATATATATATATATTGTTGGCTTCTTTTTCTTTTCTTTTCTTTTTTAGAATATAGGTATATTTTTAAGTTTCAATTGTTCTCTTATTTTTTTATATATTGTTTTTTTAATTATTTTTTTTAAAACAATTTTTCAAAGTTCTTTACATTTTCACTTTTTAATTTCGTTTAACTTTGTTTTTTAAAACTACTTTTATTTTTTGTTTTAATCCATTTTTATTGATTTTTCAAAAAAAAATGGTTTAGAGAATACATTTTTCTCCTTATTTAATTTGTTTTAAAAAATCATACTTTTTAATTAAAAAATTAAAAAAATTTGAGTTATATCATATTTTTAAATGGTACTTTTCATAATTTTGTGTACATTAATGATGCTTTTATAAACCATAATTAAACAATATTGCAATTTTAGTGCCCCATTGAAAATGGGTCAAGTTGTCTAAAACCACAAATAAGTTATACTTTTAGCCTTTAAAAAAAATTGCTCTCGGTAAATTACTCTTTGATTTAGGTGTTGATTTTTAAGGTTTTTCTAGTCATAGTATTTGGTTTATAATGCCATGGTTGAAAATTGTTGAAATTTTGTGGGTTTTGTACTCATGATATTTGGTTTTAATTCCATGGTTGAAAATGATCAAAATTTTAAGATTTTTCAAAGACATGTTATTTGGTCTTTAATGCCAGGGTTGAAAATTGTTGGAATTTTAGTGAGGTAAAGTTGACTCTTAGACACTTTCTCTTTAAAAGATTTGACAATTTAGTTTTCCTTGAAATGGGCTAAAGCCACTTGAAGCATTATGAGGGTTTCTAATGCACATAATAGATATCTTGTGGCTTGATGGAAACCATATCAGGTGTTCCTGCACCACCCTCCCCCCAAAACCCTGCCAACTCTAAATATTGAAGCATTTAACAATTTGGTCATTAGTAAGCCAGAGTATCAAAAGGAAAAACCTGCTCGCTTTGTCAAGAATCTTGAGGAAATCCCCAAGGTCGATGTCTTTACCCCAAATCGATATACCAGGCTTAGAAACTAACTAAGCACATCGTTGTCAGTAAATTCATGTGGATTTGGCCTTCCCCATACTCTATGAAGGTGTCGGTGGAGAAAAAATGGAAGTCCTTGGTTAAGGGATTTATATCTTCTTCTTTTTATGGGAAGGGTTCTTCTTTGAAAGTAAGTCAAGGTGAGACTTTATCTTTAAAAGTGGGCTTGATCAATGGTTTGTATTTGGATCTTTGGAGTCTCGATTTCAATCTTAAAAGTGATGTGAAATGTGTTTTTCTAGTATAGGTGAAGCTTCCATTCCCCCCCTTCACTGGTTGAATGATTCAAACTTTAGAATTATTAGTAATGCCTTATTTAAGCACATTGATCGTGTTGGGAGTTTTTTTCTATATCCATCGCATGAGAGTTTGAATTATCAATGTTTTGAACATGCTTATGAGTTTCATCATCAATATGAGAACCTAAAAATGTCAATAATCCAAACTCTCATGTGTTGGATCTGGAAAAAAATCCCAACAAAACTCAGATCACAAAAGCATTAAATATAAAACATGTTGATTGTGTTGAACCACTAGAGGATTTGTTTTCTTGTGCAAGGATATGGGTGGAAGTGGACATGGATAAGGGGATTCCAACGACTATCAATTTGAATCTTGAAGTATCACATCCAAGTGGTGGACCATGATCATATTTCATTCAAATGAATAATTTTCCATGAAAATGGCGACTTTGCAAGAAGTAAAAAGAAACAGGAGAAACAGCGAAAAAACATGGAAGGGGGAGGTCAATGGAGGAAACCAAAAAGAACAAGAAACCAAGCAAGGAAAACTAAAAACAAACCAAGGAAACTTGATCCAAACCGAATTAAAGGGAATGTATTAGCCTCTCCAAAAAAAAATTGTTCAGTGAGTGGAGAAGGGACCAGCAAGGCAAATGGGAAGAAAAATAGTAGCAATAGCTACGAAGCTTGGAATTTGATCAATGAGGAAGGATAAATTCCTATGAAAAATCCCCCTTTATCTCTGGAAAAATATCCTAACTCTATTTCTGAGTCAAATTCAAAGTCGAACAATGAGAATATGTTGCCACTAGAGCATATCAATACCCCTATGCAACCTGTGGAAGACTCTTTCTTGGATGAGGTATAATATCACTCTCTCAATAACATTAAGATAGGTCCTACCCTAGCTAGCTCCATGGAGGAGAAATCCAAAGCGAAAAAGGAAAAAGAGCAAGATCGGCTTCATAGAAAGCAGGGAAAATTTTAAGAACCCTCCCTAAATTTATAAATATAATAAATGGGCGAATCTCCATGGTATAAGGGAAAAATGGAAGGCGATTTTATCAATAATATAATATGTATATATAATTTTTTGGCGAATCTCTCACCAGGCATGGCGAATATTTTACTCAATTATAAAATCTTGTAAGATCTTGGTGAGTCTTTCACTAAATAATAAAACTTTGTAAAGTCCTAGTGAATCTTAGCATAGGCTACATGATGGTTTAATTCCCCCATTTAAATAGGCTACATTCCAGGTGAATACCATGGGTCAATACCATGTGCCATTTTGGTGAATACCATGGGTCAATACCATGTGCCATTTTTATTTTTATTAATTCTAATATTAGGGTTAATAATGGTTTTTTGCATGGTATTAATAACAATCTAGTCCATGGTATTTGTCCCATAGTATTTTGGCCATAGGTTTCACCTAAATATAACCCATTTTTTGAGTGTTTGTAAATATAAGGTGACTTATGGAGTAAATATAAAAAAAATGTTTTATTTGTTTACCATACCTCTCGTTTATTTATATTTTTATTAATTTACCATACCTCTTTTACAAATATGGTATTTGGCCCATAGGATTCACTTAAATAAAACCTCTTTCTTGAACCTTCATAAATAGAACAAGGGTTATGGACTAAATATAAAAACCATACCTCTTTTACAAATATGGTATTTGGCCCATAGGATTCACTTAAATAAAACCTCTTTCTTGAGCCTTCATAAATAGAACAAGGGTTATGGACTAAATATAAAAAGAGGTTTTATTTATTTACGATACGTCTAGTTTATTTATATTTTTATTTATTTACCATACCTTTTGAGTAAGTATAAAAAGACGTTTTATTTATTTACCATACCTCCACTTTACTTATATTTTTATTTGTTTACAACCTTACATGTATAAGGTGACTTATGGAGTAAATAAAAAAAATGTTTTATTTATTTACCATACCTCTCATTTATTTATATTTTTATTAATTTACCATACCTCTTTTATAAATATGGTATTTGGCCCATAGGATTCACTTAAATAAAACCTATTCTTGAAAATGCGCGAATGGATTCACTTAAATAAAACCTATTCTTGAAAATGGGCGAATGGAAGGTTGTAAGTCCTAATTTCAAGGGCTAAATTTACCTTTTTTACCCTCTCCCTTAAAATAAGGTGGGCTATTTGAGGTGATTTGTAAAAATGTACTATGATACAAAATATTCGCCCACTAAAAATTTAAAACCCCTTAATTTCGCCAAAGGGCGAACATTCGCCCCTAAAATTATCCTTGATAGAAAGATAGGAAGAAAGAAAAATCTAGAACTAGGAACCCAAAAAAACATAAAAGGATAAAGAAGTAGGAAGCCAATTCATCCTAGATCCAAAAATTATCAAAGTAGAAATACCAAAAAAGAGGAAATTCAACCCCTCATCAAGGGAAAACTAAAAAACCTAGAAAATAATGAAGGTAATATCCTAAAACAATAGGGGATTAAGGTCCAAAAAAATAATGGGAGAGGTGAAATAATTAATCAAAAAAGAAAAGCCCTTGGCCTTTCTACTCTAGGAGACAAAAAGAGGGGATCAAGCGATCATTCAACCACAACACAAGATATGAAATGGTAGTGTAATTCTCTCAATAATTTCTCTAGGTGCTTCAAGAGGTGTATGCACCTTATGGACTCATTTTGTGCTAAATCTATTGGATTAGTTCTCATCCCCTGACTGGTTAGCTACTTGGTTTCTTCTTGTCCCATCAAATCAGGTATGTTATATTTGTTGGCATTGATGTCAAACTTAGTAATGACAATAATAGGATGAGATGGTTCTCAATATTGACATTGTTGAGACAACCTATAGTTGATATTTGAGTGTGTTTACTATTTAGTTGGATTTGGAGCTTGGTTGTGGAGCCTGGAGAGTGTAGAGCCTTGGTAAG
Organism: Pinus tabuliformis; assembly: GCA_031772625.1. Lineage (NCBI taxonomy): Eukaryota > Viridiplantae > Streptophyta > Pinopsida > Pinales > Pinaceae > Pinus > Pinus tabuliformis. The sequence continues at coordinate 1,311,822,102 of CM062816.1, read as the reverse complement.
AGTACTAGAGATGTTGCTTCCTAGCTAAGGTCAAGGATGGAGGTTATATCTTTGAAGGTAGTTTGGTATTAGTATATGAGCTCAATTGGTTTTGCAAAGTGCATAGTTGGATGATCCTTAGAAATACCTTTCCAATGATACATGGCACTTATAAAATCTTCCAAGGGTTGAAGAGATAAAATAGTTTAAAGTTTGGTAGTTGGCTAAAGAAAAAGAAGACTAGAAATATCTAGACATGCTGATTTTTGGTAGCATCAAATGTGATCTAGCCTTGAAATTTGGAGGAGAAGCTAAGGTACATGAGATCTCCAAGACTCAGAAATTGTTTTGAGAAATTCCACCCAAATAAGAAATTATTAACATAATTAATATTTTTAATGGGTTCCTAAGTCTAAACTTAGGAAAATAAAAATATTAATGAGTATTAATAAAGATAAGGGTGAGAAGCTTCTAAGAGACAAGGATCACGTTTGTTTTAATCTTAGTCATTGATTAGGGACTTAATCTTGGCCATTGATTCGTCAACAAGAAAAGTATAAGATAAGACTTGAGGATCATTTCAAGGCACACCAATAGATACTCAATATCTCAAGGAAAATCGATTCTCAAGTAGAGGAGATTGATGTGGAGGAAGAGGGGGGCATCAGCAGCAGGTAGTGGCTGACGAGGAGGTGATGCAGGGATAGTGGGAGACAGCGCAGAGAGAGATGTACTTGAGAGGAGAGATGTGGAGCTTATGCAAACTGACACAGAGGGACGCAGAGCCACACTGGGCCACACAGAGTGACGCAGGGGTGATGCATAAGTGGGAGCAGGGTCTCCAAAGTGTCAGAAGGTATCAAAGGGAAAGTCTCAGGTGTTTTCTTTCAGTTTATCTGTAAAATGATTCCTTGTAAAATCAATTGTTGTTTAATATTAATAAAGCCCTCATCCGCTGCATCGTTTTTCCCACATTGGGTTTTTCTAGGGAAAATTGTCCAAAAATAACTTTGTTGATGTGATTGGTTCTTGTCCGTATATTTTTTCTCTGGGTAATGGTGTGATAACTGCAATAGAATTTATTTTGATATTTTATGAAGGGATTTCGTAAATAGCTTATTATTAATAATAAGTAGGTGAAATAAATCAATTGTTGTAGTAGTAGAATTTCAGTTTAGAAATTTTCACATGGTATCAGAGTAGAGATCCGGAAACAGGAGAGGAAAATAGATTATGGGTCAAGATCATGATGCAGAGGCATCCACTCAACGGGACTTGCACAGATTTCTAGAAGAATGCACAAGGGACAAAAATTACAATTATTCTATGTTAGCTTCCAAATTGGAAGAAGAAGTTGCTTGCTTAGCAAGCTCTGCCTCCTCGGAGGTTTGGTAAATAGACAATGGAGCTTCCGAGCATATGACAGGGATTCAAGAATATTTTTCAGATTATCAAGAAGAAAGAATGAATTTTCAGATCACCATGGGAAATAAGGCAAAGTGTACTCCAGTAGGAAGAGGTATTATAGTTTTTCAAACTGAAGAAGGAGAGTGTCTTTGAGCAACCAATGTGTTGCATGTGCTAAAATTGGGGATGAACTTTATTGTCGTATCTAAACTTCTCAACAAGGGATATGACGCTTTCTTCATTAAGGATAAAGTATATGTCAAACACCCAAGTTGGGAAAAGAAGACCTAGATTGGAATCAGAAGTAATAGCTTGTACAGGTTGCAGCTAGAATCACCAATGTCACTGATAGGTAGTAATGGCATGGGGGCTTCACTGGGGGAGCAATATTATACCATGTGGGTTCATATTGGGTTATATATATTGAGGAAAAAGTTTCATAATAAATTGAGGGATATATAGGGGGTAAAGGGTTTTTATATTGGCTGGTATGAAAAATGGAGCTCGAAGTTAATGAAAAATTATAAAGGGGTATTAAAAATGTTAATGAAAAAATATATACCTACAATATCTAGTGGAAGTAGGGGTCTTTTAAATTGGGAAGGTGTATTGGGTTCGTATTGGTAGGGGATTGAATAATGTGTTTTTTAGGGGAATTTTCCAATATGTAGTCAAATTAAGGGTATTGCTTAATATGCCACGAACGCATGTGAAAGGTTAGAGATTCATTGAGTGAAGGCCCTGTGAGTAATGGAGACAAAGATTTGAATGAACTATGGCACAAGAGGATGGGACACTTACACCATGGGGCTCTGAGAATTCTCTGGAAAACGGTGTCAAGAGTTCCAGAACTAAGTATTGAATGTGATGATGTATGCAAAGGGTGCGCTCTGGGAAAGTATGCCAAAGAAGCATTTTCCAGAAGTAACAATAGGGCTAAGAGTGTGCTAGGATTGATACACTCAGACATCTGCAGACCGATGTCAACAAAATCTCTTAGTGTTACCGAATACTTCATCACCTTCATCGATGACCATTCCAGGAAGACTTGGATCTACTTTCTGAAAACCAAGGATGAGGTTTTTGATCAATTCAAAGATTTCAAGGCTCTAGTGGAGAATCTGATAGGAAAGAAGATAAAAGTGTTGCACTCAGGAAATGGTGGATATTATGTTGACAACGACTTCACTATTTTTTTTGCTAAGGAAGGCATCTGAAGAGAGTGGACAGCTCCCTACAATTCGGAGCAGATTAGAGTAGCAGAAAGGAAAAATAGGACTATTGTGGAAGCAGCTAGGGTGATGTTCTATGATCAAGATAAGCCTAAATTCTTGTGGGTAGAAGCATGTAGCACGGTAGATTATGTCTAGAACAGGACTCCTCACAAGGAATTGGAAAAAATCACTTCAGATAAGGTCTTTACTAGGAAGACACCTGAATTCAGTCATTCCAGGATATTTGGGAGTTTAGCGTATTTCCGTATACCCAAAGAGGAGAAATAAATTAGATCAAACTGCCGAGAAAGGATATCTTGTGGGATATAGCAAGAATGCTAAGGCATATAGATTCTATTCTCCATGGAGTAGGAAGGTAGTAGTTTGGCAGGATGTAAAGTTCATGGAGGATAGAGCTTTCAGGAAATCCCGAGAAATGCCTTCCGAAGAGCAGTCAAAAGACGAGTTGTTGGTCAAACCACTTCAACCATCAAAAACTAGTACTAGAAATTCTCCTGAAGACAAAGTTTCAAAATAGGAGGAATCTCAGGAAGAGGAAGAGATGATAGATGTGCCTACTACCAGTTGAAGAAAATTTGGGAACTCCGACAGATTCTACGAGATGAAGAAGACTTCATTGGTGCACCTAGGAATAGCAAAAGGGAGTGAAGACAACCAAATAGATACGAGGCCTTAGTAGCTCAGGTTTGGGAGCCTTCTAGTTATTAGGAGGGATACAACTCTATAATGGTCAATGATGTCTGAAAGTGTTACCTAGGCCTCAGGACAAATCAGTGGTAGGTTCGAGATGGATCTACAAGGTCAAATATGTTGCAGATGGAAGTGTGGAGAAATACAAATCCATGTTTGTCTCTAAGGGGTATTCTCAGAAGGAAGGGATAGACTGCAAAGAAACCTTCACCCCAGTAGCCATGTATACTTCTATTAGAACCGTGATATCTCTTGCAGCACAGATGGGGTGGAAGATTCATCAGATGGATGTCAAGATGGCATTCTTGAATGGGGTAATAGAAGAGGAAGTATACATTGAACAAACCAAAAGGTTTTGAGACACATGAGAATAAATCTCGTGTATGCAGATTAAATAAAGCTGTGTATGGGCTTTAATAGGCACCTAGGGCATGGTATGGTCAAATTGATGGTTACTTATAGAAGATGGGGATCATCAAGAGTGATGGAGACCCTAATCTCTACTATCTTATCATAGAGAATTAACCTCTCATCTTAGTGTTATATGTGGATGATCTCTTCCTGACAGGATCATCCAAGCTCATCAAAGACTGCAAGAAGAACCTAGTCATAGAATTCGACATGAAGGATTTGGGACAGATGCATTATTTCCTGGGGTTGGAAGTTTGGAAATAGAAGGGTGCAATCTTCCTTGGACAAGGGAGACATGCTACAAAAATATTGAAGAGATTCAGGATGCAGGACTGTAGACCTATGGCTACTCCAATAATCACCAATTGGAAAAATATTGATGCATCAGAAGATAAAGACGTTGATCCCACCTTGTACAGGCATCTTATAGGGTCCCCGATGTATCTGGTCAATACTAGGTCAGACATTTGTTACGTTGTCAACACCCTCAGTCAGTTCATGGTGGAACCTAAGAGGGAACACTGGGCAGAAGCCAAACATGTTCTTAGGTATATACAAGGAACATTTGAGCATGGACTATTATACACTAGAGACAATGCCATCAAGTTGAATGGGTTCACTGACGCAGATTGGGCTGGAAGTTAGGTAGATCAAAAAAGTAAAATTGGGTATTATTTCAACATTAGATCAGGAATGACATCCTAGTGCAGTAGGAAACAGAAATTCTTGGCTCTAAGCTCAGTTGAAGAAGAATATATGGCAGTTAGCACATCTTCATGTGAATCCATATGGCTTAGAAAATTGCTTGTGAATCTATTCAGGAGAATGATGGAAGCGACCAGGATCATATGTGATAATCAGAGTTGCATCAAGCTCTATGAGAATCTAGTATTTCATGCTCGATTGAAGCACATTGATATCAGGTGTCACTTTGTTAGAAATTGTGTACAAAGAGGGGCAATATAGTTGAGATACACTCCTATAGGAGAACAGGTGGCAGACATCCTCACCAAGGCTATAGGAAGAACAAAGTTTGTTTATTTCAGGGAAATGGTAAAGAATCCATTTCAGTAGCATAAGTGGATAAGTGTCAGGAGTTGCAGTGCAGCAGTTAGCAGTGGCAGTGTTATGGGCAGCATGATGTCGCATGTTGAGAGGGAGCTATAGTACTGGTGTGGCAGTGGCAGTGACAATGTCATGGGCAGTAGTATAGGAAGCAACAGTGTAGGGGATGTAAGGTAGCAGGCCAAGCATCAGCACAGGTACCAATGCGGAAGATCAGTGTGATGTTTCTATAGTGAAACATTGCTAGAGTACATTCCTTGCTAAGAGGGAGTGTTTATTTTTGGTAGCATCGGATGCGATCTAGCCTTGAAATTTGGAGGAGAGGCTAAGGCACATGAGATATCCAAGACCTAGAAATCGTTTTTAGAAATTCCACCCGGATAAGAAGTTATTAAAATAATTAATATTTTTAATGGGTTCCTAAGTCTAAACTTAGGAAAATAAAAATATTAATGGGTATTAATAAAGATAAGGGTGAGAAGATTCTAAGAGATGAGGATCAAGTTTGTTTTAATCTTAGCCATTGATTAGGGACTTAATCTTATCCGTTGATTCATCAATAAGAAAATTATAAGAGAAGACTTTAGGATCATTTGGAGACACACCAGCAGATACTCGGTTTCTCAAGGAAAATCGATTCTCAAGTAGAGGAGATCGATTTCAGAGGGAGAGTTGCAGGGTGGAGGAAGAGGAAGGCATCAGCAGTAGGCAGTGACTGAGGAGGAGGTGACACAGGGATAGTGGGAGACAACGTAGAGAGAGATGCAGTCCATAGGAGAGACGCAAAGCTTATGCAGACTGAGAGAGAGGGACACAGAGCCACTCATAGCCACTCTGGGCCACAAAGAGTGACGCAAGGGTGACGCAAAAGTGGGAGCAGTGTCTCCAAAGTGTCAGAAGATCTCAAAGGGAAAGTCTCAGGTGTTTTCTTTCAGTTTCTTTGTAAAATTATTCCTTGTAAAAGAAATTGTTGTTGAATATTAATAAAGCCCTCATCTGTTGCACTAGTTTTCTCACATTGGCTTTTTCTGGGGACAATTGTCCAAAAATAATTGTGTTGATGTGATTGGTTCTTGTGCATATATTTTTTCTCTCGTTGATAACGTGATAACTACAGTAAAATTTATTTTAATATTTTCTGAAGGGATTTCATAAATAACTTATTATGAATAATAAGTAGGTGAAATAAATCAATTGGTGCAGTAGCAGAATTTCACTTTAGAAATTTTCACAAAACATCCAATCCATCTGAGGTAAAAATAGTGGTGTGCATCTAAAAGAGCTGGACTCTGGACTCATCTGAATATAACGGAAAATTCAAACCTTCAAGGGTTCATGCAAAGAAATGAACCAAACTCGGACTATAAGTCTCGTTGGTCAAAGTTCCACATAAAAGCTATGTTATCTTGAGTTGAGGAGAAATATGGTACTTTCGCTGTGTTAAAATATATGGAAATCTTGATCAATTTGGACAATGAAAAATATAGACTTGAAGAACATCTGAACATATTTGGCCATATGGGATTTTTGAGAGTTGAACAAGAGAGTTTGTAAAAAGCACCTGGATCCTGATCCCCCCCTCTGTACAAAATAATGATGTGGTAGGATGGTGAGGCTAGGGATGTGGTGTACAGGTTGTGATGACTATGCCAATGTGACATGAGGAAAAAGTTTTTTAAAGTTTTCGGGTAGCCAAGTGGGTTGGATCTGAGTGATAATTGGCATCGCTCAAAGGATACCACATGGCATGATGACATAATCATGATGTAAGCATGGAATTAGATGATGATTTATCTCACTCTCATGATTTGCGCCTGGATAGGTTAGAGCTTAGTTTTCTGATACAAATCATATGACCCAAAGAGCTAAATACTTAATGGTGCGACTGAAAATGACATTTAGCATTCTGGGCACCAAATTTTGGTTAAACGATAGTTAGAAGATTGTTGTGGCCACATGAACTAAGAATGTTTATATTTTAAATAAAAAAAAATTACCAAGGGTAAACCATGGTTCAATGCCCATGGTACTAATGTGTAGCAATTATAAATTGTAGCACAATTCAAGGTAATTCAGCCGAGAAGATATAAGTCAAATTACATATATTGGAGATAGTTTGATGTCTCTATTGGTTGTTATATTGAAGAAAGGAGGTTGAGAGAGCACTGAAATGAGCTCTGATGAATTAAATACATAATTTCAGCTGATTGTATCTTGCATGAGAAATACCTCCTTAAGTGGTGTATTGAGTAATGAAGTTCATATTTAAGCCATGTGTGTTGTACTAAGGTTCAAATTTGAGCCATGTGTAATAGAGTTGAAAAAAATGTTGTTGACCTAAGTGTGAGAGGTTGTTTGTCCCATCGGTGTGTTGAGACCGAGACTAAGCATAAGTTGTTGCACTATGAGTGAGTGTGCCATAGGGTCGATGGTTGTTTTAGTTTGTTTTTTCTTGAAGAGTGTAGAGGAAAATCAAGAGATGTTGCAAGCAAATGTGTGAATGGGCTGAGTTGAGTAGAAGCTGAGTGAGAGGAATAATTGGTTCCCATTGCAAATGTTAAGCTCTTGTAAGAGTCTGCAAGGGCAGAGTCGAGTATGAGGATGTTGATGTAAGTTGTGAGACATCAAGTTTAGTAAGAGTTGAAGGAGAGAGAGAGAGAAACAAGTTTCATGAACATATCACTTGTGGATCCAAGTTTGAAAACAAATGAAAAATGGGTATGCATGGTTTAGCAAGTTGGTACCTGCATTTCGAGTCAGTGCTTCCGTCAGGAGGGTGTTTGAGAAATAATTATGGAGTTGGTGCTTCCTATTATTTGGTGTCATTGAAACAAATAGGGCGTTGGTGCCTCCTGCAAGTTGGTGTTTGCAAATTAGGGAGTGGGTACTTCCTACTAGTTGGGGCTAGTAAAATAATTTAGGGAGTTGGTGCTTCTTGTGTGGGTTCTCATGAAACTTGATGTAATTGAAATTGGTGGCTTTAGATTTACATCATAACAAAACATGATTGGTGGTTTTCTCCCTTTATGGGTTTCCGCATAAAAAATCTCTACGTCATATGTGTATGATGTTCATGGTGTGGTTGTGTATTTTATGAGATGTTTACATGATATGTTGTTGAATAGTTAATTGTTTAAATCTAGTAAAGATTTTTAATATTGGCCTTAATACTAATTCACCACCATCTCAGTATTAACCTAGTTTCTAACAATTGGTATCAGAGCCTCCTTCAAGAATGGCTTAATTACTAGAAGGTAGATGAAAAGAGATCATGGCTAACCAAGATTGGCTTACACCAGACGAAGTACCATTTTTTAATGGATCAAATTATATATCCAAGAAGTTAAGAACGAAAGATTCTTTAGTGCCTTATGACTTATATTTGTGATGCTCTATAGAAAGTGGAGAAGAATGAATATGATTTGATGCCAAGAAGATTATCTTGAAAGGTTATCAAATTCAGATTCTGATAAGGTGAGAAACTATGAGATTGCCAGAGAAATGCTAGATAAGGTGTAGTGTGTGTATGAAGGATAAACTCAAAAGGCACTAGTAAAGATTGAAGCACCCTATTCCTCCTATAATGAATCAAATATTAAAGAATATTCCCTTGTCATAAAGGCTCAGGCTATTGATCATCATCCAAAACATGAAGTTGGAGATAAAAAGAAGAGGGGGAATAAGAAGGAAACCTAGAATAAATATACCTAGAATATTGAAGATATTCCCCCTACGGTGCATGTAGTTGATCATAAAAAGGACAAGTCATGTTCTAAAAATGAATATGAAGGCACATAAGATTCAAATAATATGTCATGCAATTCAAAAGGTAAGTTGTTATTCTATTGTAAATCTAAGAGAAGAAGTCATCTATCTTGTTGATGTTCATATGCATTTTATAATGATATATGTATATCTACTAGCAATGAAGAAATACCTACACTCATAGCAATAGCAGATGAATATACCTCTCAGGAAGGGGAGAGAACACTCCATGAGGAAAATGAGAAAAGATCCCATGACTATTTGTCTAAAGAATAAAATGAGTGCATCCCTCGTAGAGATGGAGGAGTTGAAGTCGAAATAGGTCTTAGTTGTGAATATGTTAGTACTATGATAGAGTAGAAAAATATCTAGATGAGAAGACTTTCTTTAGAAAGAAACACATCTTTGTCTTAGATAATATCAAGGAGCTTTCATAAGAAAATATACATCAAAAAGAGTAGTTGCAACAATATGAACTTAAGAATGGTAAATTGAAAAAAAAACAATTGTTAATCTAAATACTCAACAAGAAGAAGTCAATAAAATTAATGAAGTGTTGACAAATTAGTTGAATGAATGGGAAGCTTATTGTGAGAGACTAGAAGTTGAGCAAGTTTCATTAAGGAATGTTCTAAAATGTCAATGACTAGCTATCTCGATATCAGAAGTTTGAAAAGTGTACCAAGATCTTGGATGAGATTCTCAGCAGCCAAAGATCTCCTCTCATTAAGACTAGACTGAGTTATAGAGGAGAGCCACATGCACTAGGAAGGATTAAAGCAAAGGAACATTTAATGTTAATGTTGTCAAAAGAGTTGAAGGTGGACATTGGTAGCAACAAAGAATGAAACATCAGCAGGCTAAGGTGAATAATAGCCATAAGAAAAACGTACATATTAGCACCAACAAAGAGAAGGAACTAGAAAATAGAAACCATGGAGAATTTTTTATAACAATAATTTGAACGGCTACATAGAACAAGTAAAGAAGCAGCATAGGTCCTTTCGCCCTTAAGGACAAAATCATCAAAGAGAAAATCCTTCCAAGTATCAAAGTTGGTTCAAGGGCTATTTTTTTTCTTGCAATAATTTTGGACATAAAGCAATGGAGTGTAGATATTATTCAAGAAATCAAAATGTGTTGAGTAGTAGTAACCCAATTAATCCTCCAACAAAGAACAAGAAAAATGAAGGGAGGGCATGGAAAAGGAATAAATAACTTGCTCAAAGCAAGTTAAGCAAGAAATTAGAAGAAAATCATGTATCAAGATTTAACATGCCAAGGTATGGAGGAAAAAGGAAGAAAATATACTCAAGGGGAGTATATCCTATGTTTCTCTTCATTCAAAACAAGAGGAAGGCTTCAATTGAAGCCACAAATGTTATATGAAAGTAGTAAAAATAAATATATTGAGTGGAGCATTTGAATGTGAAAGAGAGAATGAAGCTAGCATTGCTTCAGGGGGAGTACATGAAAAAAATTCAATTCACATGAAATAGATGAGTTTTAATAGAAGAGTGGAGTGGTAGAAGGCCCAACAGTAAATTCATATTCACAGGTATAGCTCCCAAGTAGGAGCAAGAGGGTAGATGTCAAAAGATCAAAAGGAAGGAGAAGTGCATATGCTTAGGGGGGTTGCACAATCAACAGTTGTTTACATCATCGATTGGTTTCAAAAAGAGTTGATTTCTCAATAAATGAAAGGCCTACACATCTTATATGATTTAATATTATTTCATTAAAATAGCAAATATGATTAAGAACAAGAAAACAATTGGTATAAGTTTGTGTGTACCTTCATTATCAATTGGTATCTCTATGTCAATTGGTATTCTTTGGCTCAATAGGAGAACCTTTTTTATATTGGATAACTCTTTCATGAGAAGCATCCATTGATCCAAGTGGCTCCAAGCATGCTCAGATTTAGAAGTGGCTTCATAATAGCTCAAAAACCAAATTTGTCATATTTGAGTGAAAATAGGACAAAATTGTAGTGCTCGTCTCCCTGATTCCAACTATGTGAACAACACTCAAATCTGATTTCGTATGGAAAAGTTATAGTTGGTCAAAGTTGTCCAAGCAATGGGCTTAAGTAGGCAACAAATTGGTAGAGACTCGGCACATGGAATCTGACCACCGAAATCGACAAATTTGTCAAACACTTAAAACATCCAACAACCCTTATTTTGGGAAAATAAAAAAAGGCCTATTTTTTTGTAAAAAACAAAAAATATATAATAATAGGGGTGGTCGGTTTCCACACCCACCACCCCTGCATTACATTATTGTATTAAAACCAAAGTGGGGTGGGCGGGAAACCCTCGCTAGACCCACCCCAACCTTGGGCCATACTATGTATCACAACATCCAACGGGCATGGTAACATGCTGCAGACCCCTCCTGGAATACAACACACAACTTTTCGCGAGCCTGGCAGGGCTCAAACCCACCCAGCCCACTTGGGTCGTCCCCCACTAGATGACCCCAAAATAATTTTAAATTCCAATGAAATCAAAATGGTTGACTAAAATAAAACAAATCCAAACTGTTATATGCTATGTGGGATGCAACGGGGTTTGAACCCCAACCACCCCCACCCTAATATACTCTTATTGGCTTAAGGGGGTTTGATCCAGGTTCAAAGTTATTCACTACAACCAAAAAAGCCCTAATTGTTGGCCCTTTCGACAACAACATGCGTAGTGCAGGCTACAATCTCACCCGAAGCAGTATTGTGGGATGCTAGAACCATATTTCTGCATCCATAGGCCTGTGTGATGGTCATCCTAAGGATCTTATCACTTAAATCTACCTTCGTGCAGATCTATTCCTTTCGACCGTCAACTACTGCAACTCTATCAAAATTACCTTCAGATCCTCGTGAAGGTACTTAATTATTGATGCAAGAGCATTCAACTCAAGGAAAATCATTGTATTTTAGTAGACATAGGGGGCCTTGTGTTTTAAGAAAGTTGGTTTCCTAAATGTTGAATTAATGTAATTATTAAGGGTTTTGAGTGATTTTAATGAGAATAGGATTTAATTGAATATTGTGAGGCATAATTTTAAATATTCTTGAATGTATGAGAACATGAGAGATTTAGGATAGTTGAGTGATGAGAAGTTTGAGAATTAATTGTAAAACTCAGATTAGGAGTTAGTTCATGAATTTATGGATTAGAGAGGAGTTTTAGGAATGAGGAATAGATTTAGGAATTTTGTTGAGGAGTTTATGGATCTAAACCATAAATTGGTTTTAGAATCCCTTTGTATAAATGTAAGCCTAAAGGCATGATCAGAAGTTAGTCAGAGGTTAGTTAGTCAGAGGCTAGATAGATAGCTAGAGTGTGGTTTTAAGCCTACGGGCAGAGTGTAAATAGAGGCCACTGATATTAGAACATCAGGCCAGAGAGACAGAGATCTCATTCTATAATAATTGTTTATATTTATTAATATAATCAACTCAATTCTGAGTTTGAATGTGTGTTCGAGTTTTGAATGATTAGTGATGGCTGAATTGGAATTCAGTATAAATATGTGTACAGGCAGAGTCGAGGAGGAGAAGAGACAGAGGATCTTAATGGGCATTGAACGATTGTAAAACCAAGTAATGGCTGAATCGTTTGTGAGTAAATAACTCACAGAGTTAGCCAGGAGGAGTGTGCAATGGAATAGTGAAAAGAAGAACCTTTGAAGAAAACCCAAAACCACAGAAGAACTTAAGAAACGGCGAAAAAAAACAAAGTAAAGAGTTTGGACAAAAGGATGAAGAATTGTTGCACCGTAGCCATTGGATCTTATTGATCAATGGCAAGGATCATATCACAGCATTCATATCGCATCGCAACTTTTTAAGTGAACGAACCCCGGCCTTAAGCAATTCTCGATTCCAATCAAACGATATCAAGCATGGACCGTCAGATCAGGAAGAATATCAACGACAAAGATTCAATCTAAGTACTGGTGGAGAGAGAAGACAGGTATCAATCTGGACCGTAGAATCTAAAACCTTGTCATCTAACGGATATCGGGCTGTAAGTTGATTGAGCATTACCCGTAAGGAGCGGACCCGAACTTTTATAAGTTGGGAGTTTATAATTCCCATCAAGTCCGAAAAAGCGTTAACCCTCACGTAAGTTGTTCGCCCGAAATCACTGTAAACTCTTGGATCAAGCGGATCTTGATCAACAGTTGTAAAGCATCGAGTAAATCTGTTGATCGGGAAGGAGTACAGCCATCGGATCGAGGATAAGATCAATGGCAGAGAAAGGTCGTGACAAAGACATTGATAAGGTGGACCCAATAAGTTATAGGGGCGTGGTTAATAATATTTGAGATCCAATATTGCATTATTGCATATCGGATGCAATAGAGTCCAGTGTTAACGAAACCCCGCGAAGGAGCGATAAAGAGGAGCCTTGGTAACTGTGCAGAGTCTGTATAAAGGAAGAAAAAGGGTATGTTTATGCATGTTTATATGTATTTCTTCTTTAAAATAATATTAATGGAATTAAAGCACCGATAGAAGGAATTGTGGTTTAAGTCCTATATAACCAATGGGGAGAATTATATATGCGGGTATAAAGTTAATGAAGGTTATGAGGACTTTTAAAGTCCCGATAGGAAGGATTCAATGAAAGGATTTTGTAAAGTCATAAATGAGGGCTTGAGGGTTGATTAAAGTCCTAATAAGTGGATATTGCCTAAGGGTTAGACTATGTTGGGTTTTAATAAAACATTCCACATAGAGTTTTATTAAAGTGGGACTTAACCCTTAATTACAGAAGATTTAACTCAGCAGAGAGTTAAAATTCCTAGGACAGACAGGATTTATGCATAATAAATGCATACTATGGGTAGGTAGGGGTAACCCTGTGTCATTTGGTATCAAAGCATAATTGTGATTGGAACAATTGATAACATAACATAATAGGGAATTCTGTAGAAAAGGACTTAGAACATAGATGTGTTTTAAGATGTGTATGCAGGCAAGGGAGATCAGATTGTAATTTGATAAATAGTAGGCACACATAGATAAAGTGTAGCAAAACTTGCAGATGCAAGAACCAGAGGAAAATCCATTCAAAGTACAGGTAAATGGTGGAACAAGATCATGCAGATACCTTGAATGTGAGAAAACATGTTTTGTTTAATTTGATTTGAATATTGGAGAGCTGTGGTTTTTATATTGACACACAGGTGACAGCATAAGGAGGTGAGGAAGATTACAGCAACCTAGAGCGAGGAGTGCTCAATTGGTTCCAAAGGAAAGAACCAGATAAATGCCAACAGACTGAGCTCAGAGGAAAGAAGTTTAGTGAGGCATATGTAGCGAGAAGGAGACTTGTTACTACAGAGGTATTGTTGCAGCTCACAAAGGCAATTCCACAAAGGATGTGGGTAGAATTTCCAAGGTAATGAAGGAAGCTGTAAAACTTTCTAAGTGAAAGAAGAAGTGGTCAGAACCGAGTATTTCATGGTGATTGAAATACAAGAGGACAGTTGTGTTCTTGAGAAGGTGTAGATGAGTTGAAGCCTAGAAGGAGTAGAGAAGAGTGCTCAAAGGAGGTTCCAGAGATAGAGAACCAAGGGCTTGCCAAAAGACGAAGTACAGAGGAAATCTTGGTGAGGTAAGTGGCAGCAGGGAGGACTTGCTGTTGTAGAGGCTTTAATGCAGCTCATAGTAAGTGAGTGAGGAGCTCACAAAGATAGAGAAGAAGATGGCTATTGATAGTCATAGCAGAGGTTCTGAAGAAGACCACAGCAGAAGAAAGGTGAAGAAAGAGAATGCCAAGGCAAATGGCAAGAGGATGAGTCAAGAGGAGCTTGACAAAGAGATTGCAGAGATGGAAGAACAACTGAATTTATTGATGATGATACTTGAGGAAAACCAGAGATTAGGTTGGGTCTTGAGGAAAAAGCCAGTGAGGTGGCATAAATTACAAAGGAGGCTACAAAAGAAGAGAAGTCAGCAGGTGAATATGCAATTAGCAGAAGAGTTCATGAAGCTTGAACAGGTACTGGGTGTTCAATTGAGATCTGAAGAACTCAGAGAAGCTAAATTGGAAATGGAAGTATCCATTTGTGAAACAGATCAGGGTGAAGTTCTAAGTGAAGAAGAAGGAATTATTGATGATTTTCTGAATTATTGGACAAATGCAGACCAACAGAAGGAAAATGTAAAACCTTGTATTGTTGAATCTAATAATTTTGATGTGATTATAGGTTTTGCAGAGGATGAGCAATCTTTTGAAGCTGTCAAAAGTATGGAAAAGTACCTTTCATAAGATGAATACTTTGGAGTAAAGGATAAGGGAGAATATCTCTTGAATGAGGAAGGCGGTGACTTATTGCAGTAGAAAGAACTTAGTAATGAAAATGTTACCACACAAGGATGATTTCTTGTGGGAAAAAGAGATTAAGTTTAGTTTGAAGAACTGATATGTGAAACAACAGTTGAAACTATTGAGCCTTATAATTTTCAAATTGACAATTCATTTATAAATGTAGGGATTATAAGTGATGATGAAAAAATTGTGAAGTGTCACAGAGAACTTGAATTGCTGGAGTATTTGCTGAGAAATTCAGAGTATGACAGTGTGATTGCAGAGGAAGAAGTTCATTTTAGTGAACAAAGACAGGAAGACATCATTAGAGAAAATGGTGTGGAGGAAAGACTAACTGATAGTCTTGGAAATACTTTAGAGAATTCTTTGGAGAATTCTTTAAAGAGGATGAATTAGCATACTAATGTGCTAATAGAGAAGGAGAAAATAGAGCAACATATTGATGTGTTTCCAAAAGAAGAAGAAGCACTGAGGCCTTATGATTTTTATTTTAACAATTGTTTTATGAGTGCAGGTTTAGTTGCAGATGCTAGAGACAATTTGGCACAGATAAGCAGCCAAATGGAAGAAGAGGATTCTATGGAAGAATTCAATCCATGGAACAGAGATGTTCAATTGCTAGAAAGAATGATGGACAGTCAAGATTCAATAGAAAAAGAGATAATCATGAAAGAGGGTAAGGATGAAAGGGAGGCAGTAAGTGTAGGAGTCAAAGAAAAAGTTGGAGCAAGAGTAGAAGAACAAGTAAGGAACCAGCAACTACAAATTGAAAGTAACCAACAATAGATAGAAGAGTTAGTGGACAGCAACAACAACCTGAAACAAAGAGAAAGAGGAAAAATTAAGTGGCAAACTATAGACTAGTCCAAGGATGTGCTGGAGATGGAGATTGAAGAATTATGGCAACTAATGATGAAACAGGCGATAGGGAGGAAAGTGAAAGCAGCAGGAAGGATGATCAATCAGAGTATGAACCTGATTGACAAGGAGAAGAATATGGAGCAGAAGACAGTAGACATACAGGAGCAACAAAGGAGCAAAGAATTTTGGTGGTTACAAACTAAAGTTTGGGACCCTCGAGGTTTTCTAATAACATATGAAGACACATGATCAAGAGATCATGAAAATTTTCTACTTTGGGAGTCTGATGCAAGAGCATTCAGCTCAAGGAAAATCATTGTATTTTAGTAGACATAGGGGGTCTTGTGTTTTAAGGAAGTTGGTTTCCTAAATGTTGAATTAATGTAATTATTAAGGGTTTTGAGTGATTTTAATGAGAATAGGATTTAATTGAATATTGTGAGGCATAATTGTAAATGTTCTCGAATGTAGGTTTACATGAGAGATTTAGGATAGTTGAGTAATGAGAGGTTTGAGAATTAATTGTAAAACTCAGATTAGGAGTCAGTTCATGAATTTATGGATTAGAGAGGAGTTTTAGGAATGAGGAAGAGATTTAGGAATTTTGTTGAGGAGTTTATGGATCTAAACTAGAAATCGGTTTTAGAATCCCTTTGTATAAATGTAAGCCTAAAAGGCATGATCAGAAGTTAGTCAGAGGTTATATAGATAGCTAGAGTGTGGTTTTAAGCCTATGGGCAGAGTGTAAATAGAGGCCACTGATATTAGAACATCAAGCCAGAGAGATAGAGATCTCATTTTGTAATAATTGTTTATATTTATTAATATAATCAACTCAATTCTGAGTTCAAATGTGTGTTCGAGTGTTGAATGATTAGTGATGACTGAATTGGAACAGTATAAATATGTGTGCAGGCAGAGTCAAGGAGGAGAAGAGACAGAGGATCTTAATGGGCATTGAACGGTTGTAGAACCAAGTAATGGTTGAATCATTCGTGAGTAAAGAACTCACAGAGTTAGCCAGGAGGAGTGTGCAGCAGAATAGCGAAAGGAAGAACCTTTGAAGAAAACCCAAAACCACAAAAGAACTGAAGAAACAACGAAAAAAACCAAAGTAAAGAGGTGGACAAAAGGATGAAGAATTGTTGCACCATAGTCGTTGGATCTTATTGATCAATGGCCAGGATCATATCGCAGCGTTCATATCGCATCGCAACTTTTTAAGTGAACGAAACCTGGCCTTAAGCAATTCCCAATTGCGATCAAGCGATATCAAGCGTGGACTATTAGATCAGGAAGAAGATCAATGGTGGAGATTCAATCTAAGTATTGGCGGAGAGAAAAGACAAATATCGATCTGGACCGTAGGAACTAAAGACCTCGTCATCCAACAAATAACGGGTCGTAAGTTGATCGAGTGTTAACCGTAAGGAACGGACCCAAACTTTTATAAGTTGGGAGTTTATAATTCCCATCGAGTCCGAAAAGGCGTTAACCCTCGCGTAAGTTGTTTGCCTGAAATCGCTGTAGACCATCGGATCAAGCGGATCTTGATCAATGGTTGTAAAGCGTCAGGCAAATCTGTTGATCAGGAAGGAGTACAGCCATCGGATCGAGGATAAGATCGACGATGGAGAAAGGTCATGACAAAGACATTGAGAAGGCAGACCCGATAAGTTATAGGGGTGTGGTTAATAATATTTGAGATCCGATATTGCGTTATCGCATATCAAATGTGATAGATTCCAGTGTTAACAAAACCCTGTGAAGGAGTGATTGTGATTAGCGATAAAGAGGAGCCTCGGTAACTGTGCAGAGTCCGCATAAAGGTGGAAAAAGGGTATGTTTATGCATGTTTATATGTATTTCTTCTTTAAAAGAATATTAATGGAATTAAAGCGTCGATAGAAGGAAATGTGGTTTAATTCCTATATAACCAATGGGGAGAATTATATATGTGGGTATAAAGTTAATGAAGGTTATGAGGAGTTTTAAAGTCCTGATAGGAAGGATTTAATGAAAGGCTTCGATAAAGTCATAAATGAGGGCTTGAGGGTTGATTAAAGTCACGATAAGTGGATATTGCCTAAGGGTTAGACTATGTTGGGTTTTAATAAAACATTTCTCATAGAGTTTTATTAAAGTGGGCCTTAAACCTTAATTACAGAAGATTTAACTCGGCAGAGAGTTCAAATTCCTGGGAAAAACAGGATTTATGCATAATACATGCATACTGTGGGTAGGCAGGCGTAACCCTGCATCAATTATACTTATCATGCAGAAAGATTACAGATCGACCAGTTCCGCGCAGTAAAGGTGTATTATGAAGCCCTTCTGGCCTAGATCTGTTGCCATGTAGATCTACCCTTTCTGAACAACTAACTACAGCATATCTATCTAACAACTTCCTGATCTTCGCGAAGGTCTTAAATTGTTATTAACATGCATAAAAGATACAAATCCATTACTTTCGCATAATAAACAATTATTAATAACAGATCACAAAGATATACAAACTTAACTGAAACAATAAACAAGGTACATATGCACATATTCGACTCAAAATAGTCTTTATTAAGTCTAATAATTAAGATACAGACTTCTTATCTCTATGCACCTAGTTGCAGGGGCCTGCGCACTCAATTGTGGACTTACCAAGGTATCCATGCACTCAGCTAAAGGAGCCTTCCCCTTTCGCCTAAGTACAAGAAACAGACTTTTCCTGCCTTAGCACCTTACCCTTACAATGATTCTTCTCTTTAAGTTACTTCCTTAGACTTGCTATGACTCAACTATATTTATCCTTTTCATTACAATACCATGGCCCATGGACCATGGGCGAGTCTCAAAACCATCCTATTGTCTACCCATACAAGGGGTTAGTTCCCCTTTGACTCTTACTTAGCTTCGCACTCCACCTCCACATTTTGTGGAGACTTCACATTCTTTAACAAAAATTATTACAAAAAATGACTTAACTGACAAAATTGACCCCAGGGACCCCATCCCAATAGGCCCCCAACAAAAATATAGTGACTTTCCCTTGAATCACTCAGCTAGCTTCTCCACTTTATTGTGGAGGCCACTGAACTCCAGCTTCAATACTTCAAGGTATTTTGTGCTCTATACCTATCTGTTCAAGGATAATCTTCTGGTTCCACTCAAGCAGTCTCGCAAATGTCGGGATTGAAACCAAATCCTCCCAAATCTGTCAATTCATAAAGTGAAAACAAGAGGGCTCATACGCGATTTTCAAAAGGAAAATTTTTCTACGATAGACCAACATGCCAGATTTATAGGTGATCTCGAATTCAAATCCAATTTGTCGATTCATAAATTGAAAACAAGAGGGCTCATACACGATTTTCAGAAGGCAAAGTGTTCTGCAGTAGACCAACATGCCAGATTTATAGGTGATTTCAAATTCAAATCCAATAAATTTTGCCTACCCTCTCCTTCTAATGGGATTTTCACTATCCAGTCATTAACAGTGTCTTCAACGGCTACTTTTGGACTCGGCTACGCACCACCAACCTGCATGGTGGAGCTCGTCCATCTCAACTTCTTTTGTTGTACCACTTGTTCCTATCGTGCAGCCCCTTACTGGGTTTTCCTTTTCTTCGGGTAGTGTATTTTATAGTCCCACTCTCCCTTACAGCTACTAGGAGCGCTATGACTATTTTGCTACCATGTAGTTATTGCGCAGGGGCGGGATCCCATGTATACAACTTCAACCAACTTACATTCACCCTTCCAGGGAACAATTCGCCATTCATCTTCACGAGCTAAACTGTGCCACCCTCCATGATTTCCTTAACAACATATGGCCCTAACCATTGCATTTGAACTTTTCCTAGAAACTTTGTGAACTTGCTATCATATAGAAGCATGAGATCATTCACCTTGAAGGTCCGTAGCTTAATATGTCTATCCTGCCAGGCCTTCTCATGTTCCTTATGCACCAATTGGTGAAATCCACTGAGAAATCGATCTTCTTCAAGATCTCGTAACTGCATGAGGTGTTCTTCCATAGTCTCGGATCAGCCATCTCAATCAATGTTTCAATCCATGGACTTGGCATAATATACTCCATCGGCATGACTGCTTCTACCCCATAGACTAGCCTGAATGGGGTTTGCCCTATTAGCTTCTTACATGTCGTCCTATATGCCCGTAGGACCACCAATATGCTCACATCCCAATCATTCCTCTACACGTTGCATACCTTAGTCAATGCATTCTCCAGGATCTTATTGAATGCTTCCACTGTACCATTAGCTTGGGGATGATAGGGCGTACTCTTTTGATGGTATACCTGGAATTCTTCGAGCATTGTCCAGGTTGTTCCATTCAGGAAATGCGTACCCCTATCACTCATCAATATCTTAGGGCACCCAAACCACATTAAGACATATTCAAACAGGAACTTCCCAGTTGTAGCAGCAGTACAATCCTTCATCAGTTGCACTTCTACCCATCTAGTTAAGTACTTCATCACAGTAATGATGTACCGTGCACCTGTCTTCCTTCATGGTGGTTGTATTGGACCTATAAAGTCAATACCCATTTTTCAAATACTTGTAACAAAACTTGAGGGTTTAAGGGAAATTCATCTCTTCGCAAAGGCTTTCCTGTCCTTTGACAAGCATCACATGCTTTACAAAATGCCTTAGAATCTCTATGCATTGTCGGTCACCATAACCCTACGCGTAAAATATTTTGTGTGGTGGCTCTACCTGCATAATGTCCTCCCACCACTCCATGTGCTTCAATGAGGATACTAGCGTGCTCAAACCTCGAAACATATCAGTGCAATATTTCATTTGTTCCCATCTTATACAAATGTCCCGCTATAACAGAAAAATTAGTTGCGTGGACCACTAATTCCCTTTTATATTGAGTATCATAGCATTCTGGAGTTGTACCTGTGGTAAACAACTAAATGATATCAACAAAGTGGTCATCCACAACGTGCACAGCAAAGAGTTGTGCATCCACAATCCTTCTTCCAAATTGGTTGGTTCTTCACCTGTCTCGATTCATCTTAGGTGATCCAGTCCTGCGTTCAACCATCCAGACTTCACTATTACTTCAAATTCATACTCCTAGAACAACAACAACCACCTACATCTCTTCCCTACCCAACACAGGCTTGTTGACAAGGTACTTAAGAGTGGAGTGATCTGTGTACACTTTGAAATGTACGCCCAAAAAATAATGTCGAAACTTTTGCAGCATGTAGACCATAGCCATGCCTTCGCGCTATGTAGTTGAATAGTTTTTCTCAGCCTTAGACAGTTTCTTGCTTTCAAAGGCTATCGGATGGTCAATCTCACCTTCACCAGGTTGGGTCAATACCACACCCAGCGCAATACATGATGCATCTACATGCACATGGAAGTCTTTCTTCCAATCCAAAAATACTAAGATGGATGCAGTCACCATATGGTCCTTTAACACATCAAGACTCTGATGACACTCCTCATCCCAATAAAAAGTCGTATCCTTCTTTAATATTTTCTCCATCAACGTGATTATCTGGGCATAAGAATTGATAAAATTCCTATAGTAGCCTATGTGGCCCAATGTTACACGCAACTACTTAACATTCTTAGGAGCTTCTAAATTCACAATCACTATTATCTTTGCAGGGTCCACCATCAATCCCTGCTTACATACTACATGGCATAGAAAATTTCCAAAAGGCACACAAAATATATATTTCTTCAATTTCAGCACGGTCTAGTATCTGTGACATGTATACAGCATGAGGCACAGACTTGCAACATGGCACTTCACCAATCCAAACATAGTCCATTCATCAAAATATACCTTCAAAAATTAATGAATAAACTCCTTAAACGCCGCGATTACTACCCTGGAGAAGATCGTGGGCGCATTCTTCAACTCGAATGGCATTATTGTATACTGAAAGTATCCCCACTCTATTGTGAAGGTCGTCTTGTTGTGATCCTTCAGCGCGATCTTAATCTGATGGTAACCTGAGAACCCATTAGTGAATGAATAAGCTTCTTGTCCTCCAACATTTTCTAAAACTTAATTTGTGAATGGTGTTGGAAATGGATCATGCACACATGCATCGTTCAGCTTTCTCAGATCTACACATATTCTGATTTCACCCTACTGCTTCTTTTCCTGAACCATTATAGGGCTCATCCAATCAAATTCTTCAACTGGTTTAATAATTCTGGCCTCCAACATCTTATCAAGCTTTTTGCGCACATTTTCTTTATACTTAGGATTCATTTGGTGGGGTCTCTATTTCACAGGCTTTGCATCAGGCTTTAAAGTGATTTTCATTACACCCAAATCTCCTACAATACCCTTCAGATCTGAGAAATTCATTGGGAATATATCCTAGTATTCGCGCAGCAGTTCGGCCACCTTATCGATTGTATCTTTGTCCCAATAGTCTCCTATATTCATGAACTTAAGCTCCGCATTAGATCTAATATTTACTTGTTGGGTTTTTAGTGGCTCTGTTAAATCAGGGTTCTATGTCTTAGGTCCTTCAACCTTGTGCTGACCTTCAGTTTCTGAAATGTTGATTTTTCTTGTATCATCTTCTTCTTCTTTAGCAGTCACATTGTAGCATTCCAGTGTAAGGCACAACTGTGTACTCCAGTCTGGTTGTACCCATTCCACCGGTTCTTTAGGCGTTCTAAAAATAGCGGCCTTAATATCTTGTAGCGCTTCCTTAAATGTTCTATACATGTTCACTGGTAAGTCACCATTTCTTGGTTGTACCCATGTCCATTCACGGTTCTTTAGGCGTTCTAAAAATAGCGGCCTTAATATCTTGTAGCGCTTCATTAATGCATTCAAATCCATCCTCAAAGTTGAAAGTTAATAAGAATCTTTCCCACAAGATATCCCATTCGGTTGTCTCGTGGCATAACTCTGTTTCCAAGTACCAATTCATGGGAACAGTATCTAAGGTGTGACAGAATATATGAACCCATTCTGGATGTGGCTCTTCTCCCCAATCTTTCATCCACCGCACCAAATGCTCGCACATATCATCCTTTCCACTATACTTCACATTCATATGGGTATTAGCATATCCAAACCTCAGCTTCATCATTCACTTTTATTTCTTCCAATCAGCAAAGCTTTCCTTATGCGTACCCCACCAACATGCAGGAATAGCACGTAGTGCCAATTCAAGTGCCTGGAAACGATTTTCCTCGGGCACCTCCCTTTCAAACTCATCCAAAAAAAGATTAACATCATTTAAGCCATCATAATGCAGAAGTTTCCTTACCTTTGTAGATACGCACTGCAACGATTTTGTCATTATATTGCAACGTAGCGTAGAGACCTCATGCAACCTATTCTGCTAGTGTTTGATCTCTTCATCTAAATCCGAGGTACAAGAGTTGTCTCTATCCCACGTAATTCCTCCATTGGCCGTAGGATTGATCCAATCTTCATCTCACGTCATGATATTGTATATCTAGTCTAGATCATCATCATCCTCCACAAAGTCGCGAACAAGTTTAGTGTATCGCGCTCCTTTAGCAGGGTCCGATGGCACAATAACCCTGAGCACCTTCCTCTCAAATGTCATCTTCTACTTCTTCATATTAATCACTGCATCCATGTCGAAGGCCCAATCAATTCCTAGTAGCGTAGGGTAAGGTTTGTTGTCATCCATGATTTCAATTACCTCAAAGTCATCCAATGCACTTTCTCCTTCAATGTCCACAGTTACCCCATATAGGCAACCCATAGGAATGATCTTCTGTTGATTGGACATGCGTAGGTATATAGGAGACCATTGCAGCGTAGGTCTCCCCATCCTTTCCCATGTCTGCTTAGGCATCATGTTTGGATTAGAACCCAAATCTGGGATGACTTGGTCCATTTCATATTCTCCTATTTGTGCAGTCAGCCTCATCGTGTGCCCTATCTGCTTCTTGTGCTTACCTAGTTTCCTCATAGTGTGTTGTTCTGAAGGAATCTTGATCTTACCTGTACAATTGTCTGTCAGATCCTGAAGCCCTTCTACTACCTTCTGATCTCTCAATGGCTTCATACAAGTTTTCAAAAAAGTAGCTAACATCGAAGGATCCACGTCTTTCACTTCACTGTTCCCAACTGATTTTCTCTTGACTTCTAGATGTAGAAGCTTCAACGAAATTCTTTTTAGCCTCCATAAAAGTTTCTTTAGCTAGGTTGAGATTAAACCTGACTTCCTTTTCAACAACCTTACGCATCCATCCTTCAATCTTTGACTTCTTCCCCTTATCTTCTCTTGTGGCCATACCACTATGTGTTACGATATTGACATTATGATCTTCTTCGTGAGGCTCTGCCCTCATCATTTGGATATTCTACATAGGATGTTGGGTCTGCATATTCTTTTCTTGCATCTTTGTTATAAGTATTGGGAAATATTCTATCACATGGTTGAACTGTCTGCAATATTGACAAGATGGATGTGTTGGGCTCGAACAATCCCGCACAAAATGTCCAACTTCACCACAGTTATAACAAATAACTTTTTCACAACCTCTGCCAACCCCTACTCTTCCTCTTCCATGGCCTTGGAATCCTTCGCACCCTGATCCTGAGGCTAAGTTCTGCCTGCATTCGATAAGTAGGGGTTCTATCCATGATTAATTCATAACTTCGACAATGGGGCTCATCATGACCTACATATTTGCGAAATTCCAAAACAACTGTTGGGGGGTTTGTACAAACTTCTGTAGTAGATGAAAATCGTATGTCGCATGTTGTCCTATAACCTAACAAATAACGCACCACAGCGATGCTCCTGTGCTCGGCCCAATGGTATTTTCTGACTTTAAGGGGATAGCCTCCCCCCTAATAAGATAATTCTGATAAACCAGACAATGGTCCTTATCGTGACCGTGGCCCTTGCATTTCAAGCACCAAAACTCCACACAAACCTCAAGTTGGGATTCCTTTCCCTTCTTCAGGCTCTGCAACTCCAGGCGCAGGCTTTCCAGCTGCAAGTGGATCTGCTGTACTCCAATGTCAGTATCTTTTATTGGTGAGGCTTCCAACCTCATCATGATCTCCACAGCTTCTGCTCGCATTGCTATCTTCTATTGTGATAATGGTAATCTTAGGTGAGGCAACAACGAAGAAATGTACCAATCTTTGTGTTGTTCATCCGTGATGTTCATATTATCTTGTCGGATCAGGCATTTTAGGCTCTGATCAAAATCCCACGAGGATTCATTTACCACTTTTTGTATCTCCTTAAACTCTATAACAGACTGTGCTTGAGACTTAGGCTTCTTAAACTCATTGTTCAATGCCTGTTGAGACTCTACCAACGTCGCATCATGTTTGTCTTGACAATACTTGATATACCAAGTCAGCGCCCTATCCTGCAGCATTGTGACCAGTTGTGCTTTCTTTAGATTATCATCATTGATATGTTGCAATGTCCACACAGCATTTACAACAAACCAGAATTGCTCGGGGTATTCACTCCCTACCCCCTTGACAATCGACATCTTCATCGCGTTTGCCATGTCGAATGGTGGAGGTGGAGGTGGAGGTGTAGGTGAAGTTGTAGGTGTATGCGGCAGAGGTGGAGGTGGAGGTGGAGGTGGAGGTGGAGTGGATGGATGAGGTATCTGCAGGATACCCTAACTTACCAACTATAGTGCACATTGTGGTGTATTCATAATAGTTCCTCTATCGTCGCTCGAAGAGGATCCCAATAGTGGACTATATTCAGAGCCTGATTCTCCATTTCTTTTGAAGGATTTTATACTTCGCATGGTCCCAAACATCAAGGTAATGGCATAACCCGTTTCTCACACAACAACATCTTAATCCAAGTTTTTAGAGATTTTAAGTACTTACCTTGTGGTTTCTTGAAGAGATTTTGCTCTATTTCACTATAACTGATGGTTGTATCAATCGTGAGCTCAGTGATGAATCCTCCTATGATACGATCAATCCAGTGATCAACAACCTGCTTGATGTTATTTTTTGAAGCTTCCAAGCACCTCACCAGCTCTGGAGTCCACGCAATAGGGTCATCAATTCTCCACGTACCCTGACTATCTGCCAATCTAGACAGCCACTCGTGCAATTCGCAAGAAGGAAAAAAAATCAGTTTCGTCTAAGTATAGGTATCTATTCAACCATTATTCTTTGGACAACCAGGGGTTTTTATCCTCCTAAGCTACGAATGTGTGTTCCTTTCAATCGAGCCACTTCTTAATTTCTTTCCTACTAGGAAACCGCCTATTCGACATCACACATTCCTCAGATTGATCCCGGTCCCGACAATGGAACCATTTGTTGGCTTAAGGGGGCCTGACCCAGGTTCAAAGTTATTCACGCTAACCAACAAAACCATAACTACTGGTCCTTTCAAAATAACCTGTGTAGCACACGCTGCAGTCTCACCCGAAGCTGTATTGGTGGATGCTAGAACTAGGTTTCTGCATCCATAGGCCTGTGTGATGGTCTTCCTAAGGATCTTATCTCTTAGATCTACCTTCGTGCTGATCTACTCCTTCTACCTATCAACTACTGAAACTCTACCAAAATGACCTTCAGATCCTCGCGAAGGTACTTAATTATACTTATCATGCAGAAAGATTACAGATCTACCAGTTCTATGCAGTAAAGGTTTATTCTAAAGCCCTTCTAGCCTAGATCTGTCGTCGCACAGATCTACCCTTTCCGAATAGCTAACTACAATATATCTATCTAACGACTTCCTGATCTTCATGAAGGTCTTAAATTATTATTAACATGCATAAAAGATACAGATCCATTACTTTTGTGTAATAAAAAAGCATTAATAACAGATCGCAAAGATATACAAACTTAACTGAAACAATAAATAAGGCACAGATGCACAGATTTGGCTCAAAATAGCCTTTATTAAGTATAATCATTCAGATACAGAATTTTGAACTTACCAGGGTCTCCGAGCACTCAGTTGTAGGGGCCTTTGCACTCAATTGCGGACTTACCAAGATCTCCGTGCACTCAGCTGCAGGAGCCTTCCCCTTTCACCAAAAGTATAGGAAATAGACTTTTCCTACCTTCGCACCTTACCCTTACAATGATTCTTCACTTTAAGTTACTTTCTTAGACTTGCTATGACTCAATTATATATAGCCTTTTCATTACAATACCATGGCTCGCGGACCATGGGTGAGTCTCAAAACCATCCTATCGCCCACCCATACAAGGGACTAATGCCCCTTTGACTATTACTTAGTTTTGCACTCCTATTCCACATTTCGTGGAGACTTTACATTCTTTAACAAAAACTATTACAAAAATTGACTTAACTGACAAAAATTGACCCCAGGGACCCCATCCCAAGAACTCTGCCACTGTTAGGCCAAATGGCCTCTTTGTTAAGTCCGCTCCAAAAATTATATTTAAACCAATATCATTCATTCAACCCGGGCGGCAGAGGGTGAACTAGTGGCGGAACCATGAGAAAATCACGTGTGGAACCATGAGCTAGGGAATGTCAAGATGCTAAAAATATTCCCTTTGAGGGCCAAAGGTACCAATGTTAGAATTTGAGAAGCTTATAGTCATTTTTGCACATTTTCTTGCTAGGATTCCAACTGTGCACTATGTTTCCCCATCTGAGTAGCAGAAATTCCGGTAGCGAATAGCAAGGAATCTTTACAGAATCTTGTGGAATCTAAAAGATTCCCTTACAGGCTGATTTTTTACCAAGGAAAAATGATGCCATCTTTATAGTCATTTTTCACATAATTTCATAGGGAGTGCAATGGTGTGCTTAGAATATTCATCCAGGCAGTGGATTTTTTGGCCATCTTCAGGAAGGAATCTTTGGGGGAATCTTCAAGACTCCCGAGGGTCCAGAATTTGACGGTATCAAAAAGGGGCAAAGTTTATAGTCGTTTGACACGATTTCGCACCAAGAATTCAGCGGTGATGTCTGTTTTAGTAATTAAGCCTTGCATTTTTCAGGCATCCATCAAAGTAGAAGTATATGATGCAGTTATTTCATGCTTTTCTTTTTATTTTCTAAGATGATGGTTTTGTTTTTGAGATCCCTAATTATCATTATGTTGAGGGATACTTATGTGCCACATCATGTGAGATTCTATTAGCTTGTCATGTTGAAGGAATGCCCATTTGAGTGAGAGTTCCTGAGAACATCTCGTGGAGAGACATGCCACTCTGGTTTAGGGTATTCATCCTTGTAATGACAGTTAACATACCATGTACATCATCATCATTTTGTTGCATTTAATGAAGCAACCTCCCCACTCTTGACACCATTGCTCGGAGATGTAACCCACACTGGGTGAACTCCGTTATCAATGTGTTTATGACCTCTGATTTGATGGTATTCGTTACGTTTCATCTTCTTTAGAGTATGCACATGTGGCTTTTCATGCTCTTTCATATGTAGTTCTACTAACATCACAGAAGTAAAATATCATGGTTAATTCCAGTAGCTGAAGAGATCCAGATCAATTTTGGTATCATAGCGGTCTTCTCGCTGATGTGAATTGCGAGTGTGAAAGATTAATGTGCAGCTAGAAAAAAAATGGAGGATGATAGAGATATGTATGAGGCCTTCTATAGGATGTCAAAAATTGTAGACATAATGTATGCATATTATGAGGAGAAGATGGAAAGAGAGGAATGGGAGAAAGGAATAGCAGAAGACTATGATCCATCTACCCCCTCAAGTGTAAATTCATCTTCTTCATTGTCTTCTCATCATTCAAATGAGGAGATAAATCAGAGTATTCAAGCAGATAATGTTGAATTGAGAAGACTTCTATGAGAAGAGAAAGAGAAGCAAAGACTGTAGCTTCAGCTACGAGCCACGAAAGAGGCCTTGGAAGAATTGAAGCACAACGAAGACTTGGCGAAGCCATCATCACATGTTTCAGAATTGACAGTTGAGGTAAACAGTGTTGATAGTACTTCAATTTATTTTTCACATAACACTATTTATGTTGGAAACATGGAGGTACCCATTTCAAGATTTGGCATGATACTCCTTACCAAGATGGGATATAATGGAGGAGGAAATGGTGTTAATGGCCAAGGAATGACTCATCCATTGGAGGTGGTACAAAGAACGCAGTTTGCATGCTTGGGTTACACTTAAGGAGAGTACTCAAAGATGTTATAATCTTCCAATACATTGTTGAAACCATCAAGGAAAGAGAATGATAGGAACACATCACCATACTCCCATGACAGTACATATTGCAAAGGAAGAGCTAAGGCAAGCTCTCATCACCAAGATCTCACTATAGATAGCCATGAGAGGTATAACAAGTATCAGTACTCTAAAGTTCATTTTTATTACAAGCATGTTAATGATGGACCTAAATCATGCATAGAAAACTATGTAGTTTTTGTGGTTTACATAACCATGTGGTTGTTAAGTGCTGAAAGAGAATGGCAACAAGAAAGAGGATGAGGCATGAAATGCCTTCTCCACATATAATAAGGAAGTAGGTTACGCAGGTCTGGAGGAAGAAGAATTTTTGAAGTCATTGCAACAGAGTTGGACATCAAAGAGCCACATGTTGGAGGCCCCATCTAGAGTAGTGTCTCAAGGAAAAAGTGCCCATGTAGGAACCAATTGGAAAAGTTGTTCAATAAGAAAATCCACGACAGGGAGATGACCCATTCACTTTTATGAGTGAGAGATGATTTTTCTAGATATGGTAGCTTGTCATGGCCACATTTTGTAAATCATGAGTTGTGATTTAAATTGTAAAGGTGATGATGTATTTTCCATCACTTATTAAAAAAACAATGATGTTTTGGCATTTGGTTGATAGTTGGGGTATTGATTCTTTTATGATGTAAACTTGACCAAAGAGTATGTCTCATAAACTCTTGGAAAGTATGGGGATGCTTGGGTCATTATTATTCATGTAATTGAGAATGTAATTTGAAATAATGTGCTACAGGTTTACAAGGGATGTAGGTGTCATCTCATCACTTATGGCTCTAAAAAACAAGGGTGAAGGAGAAGGAAGTATGACCTGTCAAGACACTTATGGTGCAAACAATGTACACAACAGTTGCAGATTATGTTCATGCTTTTGGAGTGCCAAAATATCCTCAGTGGGGAGGAATAATCTAGGTGGCTCTAGACATGCTTAGATTCAGAAGTGGCTTCAAAATAGCTCAAAAAACAAAGTTGTCAAATTGGAGTGAAACTAAGACCAAATCATAGTGCTCTTCTCCCTGATTCCAACGATGTGAATTGCACCCAAATTCGAGTTCGTATGGTCAAGTTATAGTTGGTCAAATTTTGGGTCAAATTTGACCAAGTGGCAGGCTTAAGGAGGCAACAAATTGGCATAGACCTGGCGCATATAACCCGACCACCAGAATCGACGAATTTTTTGAAAACTTAAAATGTCAAATAACCCTTATTTTCGGAAAATTAAAAAAAAAAAGTCATATTTGTTTGTAAAAATCTAAAAAAATATAATAATAGGGGTGGCAAGGTACCACCACCACCAACCCCACATTAAATTATTGTATTAAAACCAAAGTGGGGTGGGTGAGCCACCCTAACTGCGGGCCATACTATGTATCACAACAGCCAATGGGTAGGGCCACGTGTCACAAATCCCGCCCAGAATACAACACACAACCATTGTTGGGGCCAATGGGGCTCGAAAATGCTCGGCCCACGTGAGTCGGCCCCCACCGGGGGGCCCCAAAATAATATTAAATTCCAATGAAATCAAAACTGCAAACTAAAATAAAACAAAGCCATAATGTTATATGATATGTGGGGTGCGGCGAGGTTTGAACCCCGATCGCCCCCACCCTAATATCCTCCACCACCATTAGGCAAAATGGCCTCTTTGTTAAGTCCACCCAAAAAACTATATTTAAACCGAGATGATTAATTCGACCTGGGTGGTGGAGGGTGAACTAGCGGTAGAACCATGAGCGAATCAGGTGTGGAAGCATGAGCCAAGGAATGTCAAGATGCTGAAAAGCTTCCCTTTGAGGGCCAGAGGTGCCAGTGTCAGAAATTGATAAGCTTATAGTCATTTTTGCACATTTTGTCACTAGGATTCCAACAGTGTAGTCTGTTACCCCATCTGAGTAGTAGAAATTCAGGTAGCCAACAGCAAGGAATCTTTGCAGAATCTTGTGGAATCTAAAAGATTCCCTAGGAGGCTGAGTTTTTACCGAGGGAAAATGATGTCAACTTTATAGTCATTTTTAACAAAATTTCATAGGGAGCACAATGGTGTGCTCATAATATTCATCAGAGTAGCGGATTTTTCAGCGATCTTCAAGAAGGAATCTTTGGGGGAAGCTTCAAGATTCCCGAGGGTCCAAAATTTGATGATGTTAGAAAGGGGCAAAGTTTATAGTCATTTGACAAGATTTCACACCGCAAATTTAGCAATGATGTCTATTTCAACAGCTGAGCCTTAAATTTTTTGGCCATCCATCAAAGTGGAGGTATATGATGCAGTTATGTCATGTTTTTCTTTTGATTTTTTGAGATGATGTTTTTGTGGTTGAGATCCTTGATTATCATTATGTTGAGGGATACTTATGTGCCACATGATGTGAGATTCTATTAGCTTTTCATGCTGAAGGAATGCCCATTTGAGTGAGAGTTCTTGAGAATGTCTCCTGAAGATACATGCTACTCTGGGTGAGGGTATTCATCCTTGTAATGACAAAGAACATACCATGTACATCATCATCATTTTGCAGCATTCAATGAAGCGGCCTCCCCACTCTTGACACCAGGGCCTGGAGACGTAACCCACACTGGCTGAACTTCGTTATAAATTTTTTTGTGACATCTTATTTGATGGTTACCGTTATGTTTCATCTTCTTTACAGAATGCCAATGTGGCTTTTCATGCTCTTTCATATGCAATTTCGTTAACATCACAGAAGTAAAAGATCTTGGTTGTTAGGTCCCTATAATAATAGTGATTCCCCCATTACTATTGTCATTATAGCCCTTATTTTTATTGTTGTTCCCCTGTTGTCCCCATATTGTTATTATTGTGCCCCATAGAAGCCCAATATTTTTATTGTTGTGCCATTATATTATTATTTTTAGGTCGAGTTTGATTATATTATGACCCCTTAGACTCCTATATATAGAAAGGAGGTTTTCTCATTTGTATCATCCAATAATTGTTCATTTGTGTAATGTAAAGGAGGTTTCCCCCTTGAAGAGGTTGATTTTGAAGTCATTTTTCTTCTATTTTGTGAGCTGGTTGCATAACATTTGGTATCAGAGCTTTGGATTCTAGGTTTTCACTGCTCTAAACAGGTCATCGCGGAATTTTCACTATAACTTGTTTTCTATGACGTTTGCTAAGCTTAAATTAAAACCTATTTGAGCTTAAATTCAAATATTTTCTCACTATATTTTCGGAGATATGATCCACAGAAGTTAGGGCTTTTGCAAGATCCCGAATTACATCTCAAACATGTGACCTTGGGAAAATCATCATAACTTTGTCTCTGAGCATCAGATTGAAATTTCATGAGAAGTTGTAGAAATTAATGGACTTTAGTTTCCTTTGTATCATTTTTAGGTCTGAAGGGGAAAACAATGACACGTGGAAAATCGAACAAGTTTGCTCTATTGAACTAGTCTTTAATCAGGTCATCGTAGGAGCTTTGGCATAAATCTTTCTTGAAGAATCCAAAAATTGATCAAAGTGGTGGGGTTAGAAAGAGGACTCAGAGGGATACCACAAGATGCAATTTCAGACCTTAGAGATCTTAAATTACAAAGATACACCATATTCAATATCGAGCTCCTACAAAGCGAAAAAATATGTGTAGTTTTTTTAAAACATTTGCATAAGTTTGGTTTGAAAAATTAGTTTGAAGTGATTAAAAGGACATAGTGAGGAATAATTATCATTAATTGATGCCTCGAAGAAATAAAATGGAAAAACCTAGTAAGGAATGTGAAATATCTACCATGACTCATGAAGAAGAGGAAGAAATGCAACATGATATATCAAAATTACGAGATCAAGTGCAACAATTTTCACTCTCACAAAAAGTAACAAAAGCTAAGATGGATGGTTTAAAGAAAGGCATGGAAGCTAATATGAATGGAGTGAAAGCTAAGATGAATGGCATGGAAGCTAAGATGAATGGCGTGGACGTTGATATGGATGGGATAGAAGAAAAACTTAAAGGCAACATGGAAGATTTGAAGATAGATTTGACAAAGTTGCTACAAGAAATGCTTACTAATGGCAAAAGGGTAGTAAAGGAAACTCATTATGAGAACAAAAGGAATTTTAATCATGATTTCATAGACTCTAATGTTGGATTGAAGACCCACCATATTCCAAATATCAATATGAGGAAGTTTGATGGAAAGGATCCCATAATATGGATACTACAGATTGAGCAATATTTCGATATCCATAATGTGAAAACACACACAAAAGGCACACATTGCAACTTTGTATTTGGAACTAAATCATTTTGTATGGTATCAATTGCTTTTCTCTCGTAAACAAATTGTCACTTGGGAAATTTTTCCGGGAGAAAGGATATCACATTATGAGGATACAAAAAGCAACACCTTTTTTAGCCAATTGATAAATCTCAAACAAAAGGGTTCAATGATGGAACACATTTAGGACTCCCAAAAATTGAATATAAGGGTAAAATATATTCTAGAGGAGCATAGGATTGATGTGTTCATAGGGACTTTAAAGGATAACATACAACATGGGGTTCGTCTTTGGGAACCTCATTCATTAGAGAAGGCATTCAGGTTGGCAAGAAAAATGGAAAGAAAAATTATGGAAACAAGGAAGCATACCTGATGAGCACTAGTATTGCAGCAAGAATGCTGCAACTCCTGGGGCTACCAACTTTACTTTATCAACCTGGGGTTCATAAAAACTTGGAGGTGACAGTGTTGTATACACAAGAAGATGTAATGGGTCCACTCTTTCTCATTGCTAAGCTGGCAATAGACCACTATGGTTTCTAAAACTAGCCTTCTATTGATTCAGAAGAAGTTTGATTACCAATGAAGAAAGGGGAATTTTACCCTAATTGGAAGAATGGAAACACTGTCTACTGCAGTAATGAAAAACTGAAATAAATGCTTTAAGCACACCACTCACCTAACTATTTGTTAAGAGATCTTACTTTAGAAGAATTTTAAGCTAACATGTGTGTAATCCTAACTATCCTATGCATGCAATCTGAAATAACCAAACATTTTACTGTTGTGCATATGAATGAACACAATAACTCTTTTTTCCTTTTTGTCCTTTCTTGTGAAAATGTGAATGCTAAATCTTATTGGTGATGTGGAAGGTGGGTTAGAGATGGTTTTGAAAGGTCATATGGCTTGGGAGGCAAGTGGGGGTCTTCGCCTATCTTCCTGTGTGATTTTTCCACAAATTGGCCTCAAACAGGCCACTGCAGGTCATCCTACAGGATGTCCTAATGCTTCCTACAAGATGTCCTAATGGTCCTACAGGATCCCCTATATTCCTACAGGATCCAACCGAGAGAAATAGAAGTGATTTGGAAGGTGGTATAGGGCCTAGGGAAGGTAAATGATGGAAGAAACAAGGCAAGGCATTGGCTAGGACTTCTTCAAAGTTCAAAACAGAGTTTGTAAGATGGTTGGATTTGCTCAAGAAACCTGGAAAGTTGTTATTCTAGAATGATGAATTGGTTAAGGGACTTAGTGGTTTTTGGTGATCAAGGATGGATGAGGTTAGGATGGGGTTCTTGTCATGAGATCTTCTTGTACTATTGAAACTCCTGCAATACATACATTACTGGAATTGATCCATGAATCATATCAAACAAGGAAGATTTCCAATCAACTTTAAGAAAACAAAATCTCATTATCTAGTTTCCTAGTTCATGCATGGAAATACTTGCAAAATATTGGGAAACACCATGAGATCTAATACAAAGTTGGAGATATCATAAATGAAAACTGAAACCTATTCTTGAAAACTGAAAAGATGCTAACCTACGTAGCAGAAAACCCTAAATTCCATAAGAAATTAGAATTCTATATTTTTGGGGCTGAATAGGAGTTTTTCCTCAAACCATGGTCCCTGAAGGGAGGAGTGAGGCCAAATACACCTTCTATCAGCCATTTTGGTATTCTTTTATCTCTTTAAAGCTACTACTAAATCTTTGCACAAATGGAAGAAAACTAATCAACTTCACCACTTCTTGCAATGAAACAATGTTAAAATCAATTCAATAATTAATTTACAAAATAACCTAAGCATACAAGTACAATAAGAGGATCCTTTTCTGCTAGGGTTGAGCCCTAACCCAAGAGCTTCAGCCCTCTGAGTCAACTCAATGCTGGATCAAGGAAATTCTCATTCTCATTATCATATCAGAAAAATTACATAACAATGTTTTGCCACAAAACTTGAACTCGAAAATACTTAGTGCTCTTACATAAAAAATATGAATCCTAATGAGGCTCTAGGACTCCTTATTTATACAAATGAATTCTCCAACAACTTCCTTAAATATAGGGATGCTTGGCTCCCAAAATCAAGATGATTTGGCTCTTAACTATCACTGGCTTGGCTACCCATGATCTCCATGACTCGACTGCTTACAACTCTGAGCTAGTGTGATTTGATTGAGGAATATTCGAATGAGTGAGGATTCAATGAGGAGGATCTATCTCCTATAATCTCTCCTCCTTGTATCATTTGATTTTCTTCCCTTAACTAGCCAAATTTGCCATGAATTTCTCTCAAAAACCTGCAATCAATGCACATTAGGCCACTAGACATACATCTTACTTTTACTCATCTCATTAAGAAAAATATAATTAAAACATGTAAGGAATTATGAGAAGAGTTTATTTTAATAAGCTTGGAGGTGTATTAAGGTCCATATAGTTACCCAATGATGAGGCTCATCATCACCCCCCTACTGAAAGTGTTTCTCATCCTCTGAGCAACTTAATCTATATCCATGTCCTTCATTGCTCTAGTGGCCTCCCTAACATCCCATGCTTCTGTTGTAGTTTCTTCTTCTTGTGAATAAAATCTTGCCTTCCTCTCTATCTCTTCACACTGCTTCCTTTCTTCTTCTTATTTCCTTCCTTCCAGCATTCCCAAAAGCAGGGGTGGAATGAGTCTCAATCCAATCCAATTGAATTTGATTCTTTATAGAGCTTGCTTGTACATGGGTGTTTTGTTTAGTTCCTCTCTCATTCTCTGAGGAGAATGGTATTCTCTGAGGAGAATGGTATTCTCTGATTTTTAGGCTGTAAGGAAAGGTGTTCCATCTCCTTTGGAAAGCTTGCATGTTTTCATCTCCTAGCAACCTAAACATATCTTCAAAATGTGTGATTGCCTGTTCTTGGGTAGCATGGTACCTAGGTGCAAGCTTAGGATCATTTGCAATCAAGTTGTGGGAGTTGATGACAGCCATTGGATTATATTGCTCAGTTGTTATCATAAGGGGTTTTGTCTCTTCTCTTGACATTACCTTTTTCATCTCTGTAGCTCTTTCCTCCTCATGATTCATCCATGATTCTAAGGCCATCAATTGCAAGTCTCCTAGTTTTGAATTTGGGTCCCACACATTCAAATTTGTCAAGGCCAAGTTGTGTAGGTAAAACTCGGACATTTTTTCTCTATCTTCCAAGGTGCTTTTATCACAAAGATCAATGAATTTTCTATAGTCTTGGAAGGGCATAGTGCCTCTCTATGCTAAAGTCTTAATTTGGAATTTTAGCCATTTTTCTTTGAGATAAAAGGCATAACACTTTGCTGGT
The DNA here is from genome assembly GCA_031772625.1 of Pinus tabuliformis. Taxonomy (NCBI): domain Eukaryota; kingdom Viridiplantae; phylum Streptophyta; class Pinopsida; order Pinales; family Pinaceae; genus Pinus; species Pinus tabuliformis. Next base: position 1,311,785,539 of record CM062816.1, on the reverse strand, counting down.
ATCCTACACTGGATTGCCTCTAAGGATAAATTTGCCATAGCTTCCAACTTCCTTTCCCTTTCTTGTAACTATCCCCTTAGCCATGCATTCTCTGATTCTAACTGAGCTTTCATCATTGCCTCTTTGTCCCTTATGCTACTCAGTTCTCTGCCCATCTCTTTCAATTTCTCCTCCATGTGGCCTACATCCTCCACTCCTTTTGATTTGGCAATTTGCATCCACCTGTGTTTCCTTGCCCTTTCTTTCTCAAGTTCAAAGAATAAGGGGATGGAAAAATTCTGTGGGATAACCCTACCCCCTTCAATGAACCTGTAGTAAGAGTTGAGGTTGGGTTGTGGACTAGGTTCTCTGAGTTTTGGGTCTTCCTTCTTTGTTTCTTACTGAGTGATACCTTCTTGGTCCATTTTCTGAGTTTCCTATAGGTTTAATAGAGTTTCTTGTAGGATGGCCTCTGCTTCTTATAGGTATTTCTGTGTCTCCTGTAGGAGACCTTTTCCCTTTTATTAGGAAGACCTTGTGATAGGCCTCCTAACATATGTGATGGGATATTTGGTAGAGGCTTGTCCTGATGATCCTTCTCCTTGATTTTTCTCAAGAGGAGCTATCTTTTCTTGCTGCTTTGGTGAGTCTTCAATGACAATAGGATTTTTGGTGGGTGTTTGAGGTCTTCCTTGCCTAATCCTTGTGCTCTTTATTGTCCTAAAGTACAGTGGGGTTTGTCTTTTTCTTTTCCATTTTGACTTGATAGGTGTACTTAGGGCAGTAAGAGCAGTTGCTGCCTCTTTCTCTGTGGGTTCTAGAGATACCCTTGGTGATTCTTCCCCTTCTTTGCCTTGAAATGTAGACCTCTTTTATTCCTTCTATTATATTTCCCCTTTTCCATTATCCTTCTCATCCTTGTCTCTTTCTTTCTCTTCTTCTTTTAGTTCCTCACTGTGCTCATCTGTCCCTTCTTTTGTTTCCTCTTCTGTCTCTTATTCATTTTTCTCCTCCTCTTATTCATGTTTTTCCTCCTCTGTTTCATCTCCATTTTCTCCTTATGTTTCTTCATCCCTCTCAATGGTAGTGGGGCTCTTGTCATATCCAAGAGCTTGAATTTCTCCCTCTACCTTCATGTCTCTGACAGTTGTCCATGTAATAGGGAGTTTTAGGTTTTGTAGAGCATCTTCTAGGATAAGTTTGATCAACCCACGATGGGATATTTGTTGATGTTTTCCCTCCTGCACTTTGATGCTCATATCTATCAGTGATTGAAGAAGAAAGTAGGGTATACTTAATATGTTTTGAGGAGGTGTGTCTGCTCTAAATCTCAGTTCTTGGAGGACTCTGAAGTGGTATCCATACACCACATTGTATCTCCCTTCACATGATATATATTTAACAAGGTGGTAACTAACTTCATTCCAAAGGTATGGAATGCTTCCTCTTATGACCCCATTTTTGTCTTCCATTGGCTCCTCCCCTTCCAAAAAGAATTTCTTCTTTGCAAGGGTGTTGTTATCCTTATATTATTTTCTCCAAGGTAACCCTAAAGGGAGTGTATTGATTTTGCTTATATCCTAAGGGGTGATTTCTACTTATAGGCCTTTTACCACAGTAGTGGCATGGGTCCTAGTGAGGGGTATGAGTGAGAGAACAAAGTCTTTGGCCACCTCATCATCATATCCTCTCATTCTTTCAAAGAACCCCATCCAATTATGCCCTGTGAAAATTTCTACTACAAAAGGTTGCTAATGAATTCTTACTGTGTTTCTGGGTTCCCTCTAGTTAAAACCCCTTGTCATCTTTCCCTGGTAATTGTGGAGGCTTGTATGGATATAATTCAAGAATTTTGGTGGGTGAGAGAGATCTAAATGTTAACTCTACAATATAATTATCCTAGACTGCAACTCCCTTAACCAAATGAGGATTTTTTCTTCTTTTTAACTGGAAAACATGGGAAGGTATAGCTCCTACCTCACTGGTTACATTCTGATGAGGACAACCTTCGATCTATCCTCCCTTAGTGCCCCCTGATAATCCTATAGATTGACTGCTTTGTATCTTGTAGGTTTTCCTATAGGATCTTATAGGTTTTCCTGTAGGATCTTGTAGGTCTCCAATGCTACAAAATGCTAACTGTCTTCTATAGGTGCTACTTCAAGAAGGTTGAGATAAACCTCTTTTCGATGAATTCTCAAGATTTCTAATTCTCTCTTTGCATGGGAATCAGTGTTTTATTTCCTTATATGGCTGATTGTGTGGGACAGTGTGTTGGTTGTCTAAGTACAAGCACCTTCTTTTGGACCGTTGGTCCCACTATCAGTCCATCATTCCACCTTACATCATAATCATCTCCCACTTTGTTCCTCCGTAACTTCACCATTTTTTGCCTTATCTCCTTTTTCTTCTGATTTGGCTGCTACCATGTGGAGTGGTCTAATTTTTTTCTCCTCATCGACTGGCCAAAGGTGGCCAAGTTAACTAGCCACCTTTTCTTATAAAACCAACTCTTACATAATCCTACATCTTTTATTATATTGTGCTAACGAGAGAGCATGAGTAAGATGACATACCTGTCGGTAATATGCTTTGATGATGATGTATGTTGTAGAAGGATTTCCTATGCTGTGTTTTTGCTGCATATCCTTCTTTGTATTGACCTCCTTTGATGACGGTTTCCTTTGATTTGTAGGTGCTGGAGAATGATGTGGTGATATTGTTGTTGCTACTGAGCTCTGGAGGAGCTTCCTCAACCCTGGAATCTTTGTGTTGAAGATGGATGCAACCCTGAGAAGTTTAGGGGAAGTTGCCTTTCCCCTAAACTTTCATACCTTTTTTCACTTCTGGAGCATGAGGATTTTTCAGATAAGTAGAGAAAGGTTTTAGTGAATGGTAGATGAGAGGTATAGCCTTAAGGTATTGTCCCTTTTTCCTTTGTTCTCACCTTCTTCTATTTGTTTTTTCTTTTTTTTTAACTATATATTATATTAAATTGACTTATTGGATGGATGTAGGGGAATCATGGTGTTGAAAGTCATGGGGATGATAAGGTGGAGTGAATGTTTTATTTTTTGACACAGGCTTGTCATCCCCTTTACTCTAGGCTCACTTTTCTTAGGATTTCAAAGCCACTGTAATTCCTACAGGAAACTCATGTAAGTTTTCAAGGAATCCTGTAGGATTACAGGGAATCTTGTAGAAAACACAGAGCCTGTGTAAACTGAGCTGGAGGAGTTCATAAATGGAAGGATGGATGAAGTAATGAAGAATATGAGATGGAGGAATTAAAATATGGATTTTTTAGGTCCTTCTATTCCTCTCTAGCTGCATTGATCCTCCTCTTGCTGACATGCAAACAACATTTCCAAATGTTTATTTTCTCTCTTTTTTTTATTTTTTCTTTTCCTTTTTGGAAATAACTAGTCTGCCTCCAAGGAGTTTTTCATCCTAGCTGTCTGCCCTGGGTGCCTAAAAATAGGTTTTCACCCAGAGATCTTTTTATTCTTTCATTTTTTAACACCATTGGATCATCCCAAGAGGTTTTCAACCCAACTGTGGGACTCAGGTGCCTCATGGAGGTTTTCACCTAAGTCTTTTTATTTTTTCTTCTCCTTTTTTTCAAGGACTTGGTGGGGTCGAAGCTGAGACTTGCTCCACCACCATCACTGTCTTACTGATGCCATTGATGAATTCTTGCCTTGACAAGGGTTTCTTGTAGACCTTCAATCTACACCCATTGACAAGTAAATGGATAACATCTGCATCAATGGTTCTTATCTATACTAAACCATTATCATGATATTTTTGTAGAAATTCCCATTGTAGATCAACAAATTATGCAATATACTAAAACACAATACAAGATCTACTTCTACAACATTTTTCGGAAGCTTAATTGAATTGAGCAAGATCAAGAGAACACATATAACTGAGAATGAGAAATCAATCACACATAACACAAAAGAAATAACCTGGGGAAAGCCTCAGCCTAAAACCCCAACTCTGTATTATCATACAAGTGGAAAAAAGTCATAGAATTACACAAAGCCTTAGCTTAGAAGCCAACTAGCTCTCAGTATAATCCCTCTACTGCTCATAGGAAGTCAAAGGCCTCTCACAAACCTTCTCCTTTGCCCTCCAAGCCTCTTATTTCCTTGCACAGTTTTTCTTAGGGTCCAGTGCTTCCACACATGTGAATTCCCACCTGACACTACTCACTTGGCCCAGTAGTAACTACGCAATCCTGAAGGAGATAAATCCTTCTACATAGATGAGTTCCCTTCATAGTAAAAATCCATCCAATTGATAGTACACTGCCCCTCCTTTGATCTCAACTGGCTATCTGTCTGAACTGACATGCATGAGTTATTTATGAGAGAATAGTCAGCTATCTGAAGTGTAGTAGTTACATGCATGCAATCATTAACTAACAGAACTTACATTAATTCAACAAAATGTTTGATTAATCTAATTGGACTTGACTCAGTTAACTGAGCCAACTAATTACAACTCATCCTTATCTCTTTAACTGATGGATAAATTCCTCAATTAATGGAGAAATTGTTGCATGTCCCCACATAGACTTCATGTTTGATTTTCCTTAACTAATTAACTCAACATGAATTAATTAATTATTTTACAAACAACTACTAAGATCAAATTCGAATTTTACTATACTATTTTAGTTTAGGGACTGACTAAAATAGGAATCTATCCCAAACTGCTAAAAATAGCAATGTTATTTTTAGCACTTCCATTTTTCATTCCTTTTTGCTTAATCTAGCACTAGTACCTGAACTGTTAGTTTTAGCACTTCTATTTTTAGCATTTCTTGTTGCCATTTTCAACAATTTTTCTATGACATAAGGCCCTAACCATCTAGTCCTTAACTTGTCTTTAAAATCCTTGTATCTGGAATCATACAAAAAAGCCCAATAACCTTCTTGAAACTGTTTGTCCTTTATGTTCTTGTCATGCCAAATCTTCCTTTGAACTTGAGTCACCTTTGTGTGTAGGAAGGCCTGCATCCTAAATTCATCTAATCCATTCAGCTAAAGCAATATTTCTTATTGTACCCTGGTGAGATCTAGATCCAGTTTTGTTGCCATTCTTAAGGTGTTGTATTCAAATTCAATGGACAACATGGCCTTCTTCCCATCAACCAGCTCATAAGGAGTGAATCCAGTGGTGGTATTCCAAGTGGTATTGTAGGCCCAAGTGGCCTCAACTAATCTATCTGCCCAATCCTTTCTGCTGCTACTAATCACTTTGGTCAGAATGCATTCCAGCGCTCTGTTGGTTACCTCCACTTACCATTAGCTTGTGGGTGGTAAGGAGTGGATGTTCTATGCTTGATCTTGTGTTGGCTTAACAAATTTTGAATCATGTGAGATGTAAACTGACTGCATTGATCAGTGACTAGTTCTCTAAGGTACCCAAACTTATAGAATACATTTTCCCTTAAGAATTCAGCCACTTTCTCTTATGTTGCTACTTTGATGGCCTTGGCTTCAGCCCACTTGGTTAAATAGTCAGTGCACACAATAATGTACTGCTTTTTCCTGGATGGAGGGTCAATGGGTCAAATGTAATCCATGCCCCACTTGTCAAATGGCTCGAAAGTTACTTGAGGTTACAGAGGAATTTCATCCCTTGGGGCGGGTTTCCCCATCCTTTGGCACTGACCACACTGACTAGTATACCTTCTCACATCTTGGTGAAGAGTGGGCCAGTAATATTAGCTTTTAGTACCTTTAATATTGTTCTTTTGGCTGAAAAGTGACCTCCACAAGGCCCATCATGACAAGTCAAAAGAATGTCAAAGGCTTCCTCCTCCCTGACACATCTTCTCATAATTTGATCCGGGCCTAGTTTGAAGAGGTTTCCCCCAATCCAAGTGAATGCGGCGCTCTTCCTTACAATCTTGCTCTTTTCCTTGGAGGAAAAATTTGGTGGAAAATTTGTAGACACCAAGTAATTTTCAATGTCAACAAACCATGGAGAGAGAACTGAAATGGCGAATAAGTGTTCATCCAGTAACTGATCATCAACCATTCCTTCCTCCCCTGAAGGCAAAGTCAATCTGGATAAAAAATATGCAACAACATTTCCTTACCAGGCTTATCAATAATAGTTAAATCAAATTGTTGCAATAAAAGTAACCATCTAATAATCCGAGCATTTACATCAGGTTTATTAATCAAGTATTTAATTACAGCATGGTCAGTGTGTACAAATTTTTGGTAACCTATAATGTAACTCCTAAATTTGTTCAATGAATGCACAACAGCTAGGAGCTACTTTTCAGTCACTGTGTAGTTCAGTTCAGATTTTGACAGATTCTTACTGATGAAGTAAATGGCATAAGGTAGCTTGTCATCTATTTGGCCTAGGGCTACTCCTATAGCTTTTTGAGAGGCATCGGAATTTATATGGAAAGGAAGAGCCCAATTTGAGCCTCAAAGAATAGGTGCAGTAGTCAACTTGTCCTTTAGGGTGTCCAAGGTCTCTTGACATCTTTCTGACCATAAAAATTTGGAGTCTTTGGCCAATAACCCAAATAAAGGAGAAGCAAACTTGCTGAAGTCTTTTATGAATCTCCAATAGTATCCAGCTAAACCTAGAAAACTTCTGACATCCCTTTGTTTTTGCAGAGTTGGGACCCTTTGGATTATGGCTATCGTATTTGGGTCCAAATGCGGACCCTTCTAGGATATTGAATGACCTAGAACAGTCCCTGCAGTCATCAAGAACTCACATTTTTCGGGAATAAGGAACAAGTTCATTTCAATGCATTTGTTCAGCACCTTACCCACATTGGAGAGAGCCTCCTGGAAATTGCACCTATAGGGTGTAAAATCATCCATATAAATTTCCACTGCATCATGGACTAGCTCGACAAAGATACTCAGGACTGCCCTCTAGAAAGTGGCAGGGGCATTGCATAGACCAAAAGGAAGGACCCTATAAGAAAAAGTACCCCAAGGACAAGTGAAGGTGGTTTTATCCTAGTCCTCTGGGCTAATCTAGATTTCATTGTTCCATTGAACAAATCTAAGAAACAGGAAAAAAAATTTCCTTGCCATGCCATCTAACACTTGGTCAATGAAAGGTAGAGGAAATGGTCCTTCTTTGTTGCTTTTTTTAACTCTTTGTAATCAACACAAATCCTCCACTTCTTTTATAGACATATTTTGGCACTGTAACCCCAATCACATATGTCCATAAACCAAGGGCTTCTAAGTTCCTAAAAGTGTTGTTTCATACCCTAAAGGAGCAAGGTCAGCTGATTACATCATCTCCCAGAATTTTTCCATGAAAAAATCACTCAGAACTGGTCAAAGCAAGACCATACAGACTGCCCAGTGCAAAGGGTGCGATGAGTGATAGTGGACAAATGTCACGAGCAGTTTTCTAGGTGGAGACCCTGAGAATCTTCTAGAAGCTACTCATTTGACACTTGCCTCCCTGAATTCACCCAAGGATGAGTAGGATATCATGAAATATCCAAGTGGAACCAAGAACTATCAGAGAGGTGACACTAATCAAAATCCCAGAAGCTGACTCACCCCCCTGCAAATATCTATAAATGGATCCCTCATCCCAGAGATCCAGGGGCTGGAATTTGGTAATTTGCAAAGAGGTGATGTTGGTTTCTCTTTGAAGACATTGTTGGGTGATCTTACTTTGTGTGAGGTGAAGAGGGCTTTCAAGCTGGGAGGATGGCACTAGGTCAGACCAAGTGGTTGCAATCCTCTCTTCTACTACTTTTACTAATAAATCTATTTGAGTTTTCCTCCATATTCTTGTGTATCTCTGAATATTGTGTTGATATATGCATTTGCATGGTCAATATATATCTGATCCTATATTTGTTATAGACATTTTTGGGCACTGAAACCCCAAGCATAAATTTCCATAAACTAAGGGCTCCTAAGTCCCTAAAGGTGTTGTTCCAACCCCTAAAAGAACAAGGTCAACTGATTACAGCTTCTCCCAGAAGTTCTCCATGAAAAACCACTCAGAACTGGTCAAAACTGGACCATTTCACCTGCTCCATAGGCAAAGTGCATTGCATCCCACCTAAATACACACAGTAGGTGTGTTTCATGTCAAAAATCCCTTCTATGGGGTGCGATGGGTGAGAAGGGACAAATGGCAGGGTCAATCCGCGAGGTGGAGAAGCATGGAATCTTCCAGAAACTTCTCCTGTGACACTTGCCTCTCTGAATTCGACCAGGGATGAGTAAGAGATCATCAATCTCCAAGTGGAATCAAGAACTATCAGAGGGGAGACACTAATCAAATCTCAAAAGCTGACTCACCTCCCTTGCAGACATCTATATATGGATCCCTCATCCCAGAGATCCAGGGGCTAGAATTTTGTATCTTGTAAGGAAGTGTTGTTGGTTTATTGGTGCAAAATCATAGTCTTGGGTGATCTAAGCTTTTCATGAGGTGAAGAAGGGCTTCTTGCTGAGAGGATGATGCTGGGTCAGAACAATTGGTTGTAATTCTCTTGGCTCTTTCTTGATTATCAATAAAGCTATTCAAGTTTTCCTCCATACTCTTGTATGATTTATGTTTTATGCATTTGTATGGTTAATTTACATCTGATCCTATATTGCTTATGCTAATAGATCTATGTTCTCGTATAGTGTTATGCTGCTTTGATTCTACAGGTACTCTGTGAAGCTGGGTATATAAGAAAGCAAGTAGCAAAGGACTATTAGAAGAGAGAGGAATCGAGCAAGGAACCAAGCGCAAGACAGAGGTTGGTCTCCTTTATTCTTCTCTCATCTATCATTCATAAAGGAAAACGAAAGTAGTTTTACTTTGTTTGTTTCTAAGGTAGCTACCAGCCTTAGTGGGATTAGCAGTTCTACATAGACACTATTCCCGGTAACAAAATGGCGACTCCACTGGGGAGCGAGTAGATTGTTTGTTCATCTACATTTGTTTACTTTATAAACTTACAGACAGAGCCTAAAGTCAAGCCAGCTAGCCTTCGAACTACATTTGCTATGAAAGTGCAAAGTAGATCAATGTTGCTTCAGTCAATCTCCGGGTTTTGTTTATGAATTAAACAATTGATTTACAAGCTCTCTAATTGCCCTTGTGGTGGCTCTAGTAACCTCCTTAAATCTACCCCTGTGATTGATTTACTGATTACCACTTGCTCGGCCAAAATCCCTGAACTGAACTGCAAACTGTGACCCGAAACCCAATCAAAGTCTCGTCTCTGGTCTAGCGCACTATCTGTTCTGTGAACCTCAAATTCAGCGCACTTCCCGAGTGTAGTAGGTGCGTTGCATTTCAATTTCATTGTGTTATAGGTGCGCTGATCAGACAAGGCCTTGTTCCTAAATTTTGGTTTCTGTGTTCACTCTTTTCAGATCTATTTAGGAGTTTTGCTGCCTGTAGTCAGTACACCTCTGTTTTAAACCCCTTTCCTTGCGGATATTTCGCCTCCATTGTGCAAAGAACTGTAAATGTTTTTATGTATTTTTTGATTCATTTTCAGTTCTCCTTTACAAAGAAGTAGCGTAATTGTACTGTCGTTTCTTGATTTGAAAGTGTCACAAGTGTTGTTTTTAGTCATAGAAGAGAATCTGATTGTTCTTGATAGTCGATTACCCTGTTACTCTTGTATTTGATCTGAATTAGTAGTTTTTCTAGTGTCGAAAGCAAGTTTTCAATTCCAAATCACAAAGTGTTGTCATTGTCCTCATTTTGTTTTGAAAAGAAACTTGTTAGTAATTGTCGCTTTGAAAAATAATTCAGATTTGTGCATTAGCTTCCTTTTAACATTTACACATTAAGAAGGCTGAAAACAAATACATGCATGTGCATTTGCATTTAGACTGTTTGTTGGTTTGATTTAGGACAGTGTATATAGTGTGTGCTCTATGCTCTTTGTTGAAAGAACGCCATCTCTCTTTCCTTAGTAGCTAGGATTTTCATTGCACAAAGAAGATAAAACGATTGTTTGTCATCTTAGATTGCATTTTAGGAATTGTACATCTACATCATGCGGTGAACCTGAAAGGCAAATTTCTTAAGCAAGATCAACTATAAAATAAATTTAATGAATCTAACAATGCTTTGGAACCTAATGCACAACATGTAGAAGTCTAGGCTAGAGACGTATTCCGGTTCCGTAAAGCCTGGTAACTGTTGTTTTCACTGTTGGTTGGGTGATTCCTCCACTTTGAGATGATAAGTGCCAGTACGGACTTGTGCTCCCACGTACCGTCGAGTATATTTTGGGAGACCACAATAGGCTTAATCCTTTATCCATAGGAAGCCGTGTCTGCCGCCCTATCGATCGCAATGCACTGAACACAACATTTGGGAAGATTGACTGCTGTACCGTAAAAAGTATTCTGCAATTTTGCGATTGGTTTGGTAATCCCTCTGTCTAGATTTCCAGAGCAATCCCTTTCATTCCTTTTCAGACTCCTTAACGGAAAAGGTCCATCTGAGCACTTGTCACTTCAGGCTTATTAAAAATCGAAGGCGACTAGAGTCATCTTTTGTTTTTTCTCGACTCTTAAAAATTGAAAAAAAAAGTTGTGACAAAGCATCTAAAATTTATTTTAAACGGAATAATTATCACATTTCCTACGTTGGTCTTGGGTTGAGAAAATGGAGTCCACCAACCAAGGAGTTCCCCTTGGAGGAAATCCTAGTCCCTTCTCCTCTTGGGGAGATGTTGGTGCGCCCCATATGGCCACATTGTCACTTCCAGGATTGACAATAGGCTTGCCCGTATGTCTTTTCTCAACCTCCGTCATTCAGAACACCGCGATTCCTGAACAATCGAGTCAGCAACTAAACGATTCCAGAGTTACCCCCAACCCTCTACTTCGTCCAATTCTTCCTCTCCTCCTTCCTCTTCGCTTGATGAAGCTGGTAAAGCCAAAAATCAAGTACTTGAAAAGAAGAAGGAAAAGAAGAAGAAAGAGAAGAAGAAGAAGGAGCCAAAGGCGAAAAGGGGAAACCAAGCGTCGTCTAGTGAAAATCCACACACTGCACTGACCAGGCCTAAATCGCCATGTGTCATTTGCAAAGGAGACCACTATCATAGAGATTATCCTTGCATCCCTCGGATCTTAAGGGACTGGTCTCCTCGTTTGCACAACCCGGTGTCGTCAACCTCTGATGATCATGTTGAAAATACACCGTCAACTAGTGAAAATGAAGCCCCTGGACAAAAAGGAAAACGCAAATTTCCTTGTAAAATGTGTGAAGGCGATCACGCCGTCCAGCGTTGTCCCTTCTTAGACGAGCCTAAAAGAGTTTTGGACGACCGTCCGGTTTCACCGTTACAGCTCCCTCTTGGATATAAGAAACTCTTGACAAGTCCGTCACTAGTTGAAAATCTGGCTGACACGCCCTTGTGGTTAGCCGAAGTATCTATCACTGAAGAAAAACCATCTGAATCCATACCAGACGAAAGTCAAAAGGTCGAGGTGGCAGTTGACCCGGTCTTGCCTTCAGAGGTTCCATCTTCAGATGATACAGTCACCGAAGAGAACAAGGATGACACCGTCCAAATTCTTTTCGTAAGCACAGACTCCGATGAACATGGGGGCAGTTTACCCGTTCCTTTACCGCAGGAAGGAAGTTCATCAGATTCGTACCCGGCCGTCTATTCGGTCCCACCTCCAAGCAACCTAGTTGTTTCCTTTGACTGGAATCTACTAGGCAGACCCCGTTTACCGACTAGTGTACCCTTCTGAATCATTGCTCAAATATAGAATGGTTATGGCCGGTACCATCATAGATGAAGGGGCTTCTGTGAGTATCCTTTCCTCGACTGCTTGGAAAGCGCTTGGTTTTCCATCGCTTTTATCTGAGATGAGAAATCTAACAGGCTTTGACAAAGGAACCAGTCGACCGTTAGGGATCCTTCCCAATGTGCCCATAACATTGAGAGGGAAAATCGTTCAAATGAACGTAATGGTAGTCCAAGGACCCCTGGATTATAATCTACTCCTTGGACGAGACTATATTTATTGCATGGGAGCCATTGTCTCCTCACTCTTTAGAGTAATGTGTTTTCAGCACGAAGGAAGAGTGGTCAAGCTCGTAGACCAGCTTTCATTCCCCGGTTCACGCATAGCAAATAGTCATATACCATCCCTGAATGGTCTTTTCACGCAAGGGATGTCTCGTCAATCCCCAATCCATCCACCTGATGAGCACGAGTGATTCGGGGGACATGACTGAAACCCAGGGGGCATGCACCTAGGTCTGCTTCGACAGGAAAACTTCATGTATAGGATACAAAGGATATCTAACTAGTCTGACACTCCCATTCGTCTAGGAAAAGGGGGTTAGACTGGAATAAGATTCCCTCGTCAAAGTTATGTGAGTGGAGGTGTCTGCGCCACTCGCCTTTGTTTATTTCGGTAGACATCGCCGAAGAAGTGTTTTGTTTGTGGTACGAATAGAACAATCTTTGGTAACCTGAAAGAGGTAGGCCTTTCTTGGCAAAACAAATGTTTTGTCTGCAAATTGAGGGGTAACCTTGAAACTCTATTTCTCTATACCTAGGGGCATGCAAACCTTTTGGCATGCAAGCGAAGAGCGATCATTTATTTTTTAAATTTGTAGGTCCTCTAACCCTTTAAACTCGTAGGATTGGTCGTTTCCTAACTTGCATAAAGAAAGGATGTGGGGCAAAGCTTTGAAAAAATGCCATTTTTAGATGAGACATTCTTATTATACGACTGGATCGAGCAGTTTTAACGCGGACTTCATGCTCGTTAAAAAATAAACATAAGCAATGAGCAAATGTTTCCCCCAGCGTTTAAGCTCATTAAAAAATGAACCAATTTCTGGTAAATAACCATCGTGAATGTAGTACTTCAGCCTTTAAAGCCTTGGTCGTGTTCTCATCATCACCTCCACTCTGTATTGGCCGATCATTCACCTCCACTTAATTGTTTACCCCTTTTGAGGAAAAACTGTGAAGAGTGATCCTATTAGCCATCCTTGTAACACTGTCGTGATTGGAAAATTCCAAACCTTACCTGGAATCAGCTGCCACTCGAAGTTATCACTCGTTCCTCAAAGATGAGTCTCCTTTAAGCTCTTTTCAACTGACTCGTAAAATATGAAAAGATTGCCGAGCCATTGGCCTCTCCAGCTCGTTAAAGTGACCGGAAGTGCTATCCCTCCTTTAGATTTTAATCTTTTTGGACCTGAGGGATTATTACACAAAAAGATCGAGCGCTTGTTTTGTTCGGCTCATTAAAAGTACCAAAAATTCATCCCTTCTGTATTATTTTATACTTTTTCAGACTTAAGGGATTAGATGACGGAAAAGGATTTTTGGAGTTTCCTTTATGTCCCTCTTCAGACTCTCTAAAATTGAAAAGGACCGAGTTATCTTTGTCGTTAAACTCGTTAAAACCTAATAGCGACAAACTTGTCCATAACAGACAAGAACGAGTTTCACTATCGCTAGGCTCGTTAAAACATAGCGATGGGTTTGCCCGAAGGGAAAATTATAGAACAAGCATATGTTATCCTCCTCAAGCTTGACAAAAATAAAGAGGTACTGGTCAGCAATGACTGGGGAAAATTGGGAAGAAAACTTGAAGAAACTTTGTTGGTAGCAAGTCGCTCTTGAACATGACACTTTCACTCTGCATCCAATTCGGGTTGGGTTGTTCCATTTCTGGTCACATCACCATGGTTCCATCACACCATCCACATTTGGGGTTAATGCTACCAATCCATCATGTCAGTGTCGCCGATATGTTCAAGAGAAGTCACTCAGAGAATTCACCGGTGTCTCGCCCGCTGCAATACATTTACGCTCCATTCTTTCATGACCACCACCCTGAACCTTATATCACCATATCGTTTTCACCTCCATTAAAATCATTTGCTCCATTCCGTGTCATTGATGTGGGATTCATTAAGGCCCTCCTATGACGGATCGCTTCTTGTTGACATCAGCTCATTATCCAAGAAGTCGATCTAGGAACAACCCTTTCAGTACTTTGAAGCTTGCATGCCTCAATGGCAAGTTTCTCACTTCCGGCGACAGGTTTACATCAATGGCCTTCGACCGAAAGATTTTGCGTGGTGTTTGATGCCAAGTCCCTTATTCACACCACGTGAATTGTACTGCAGTACCTTGAGGATCATTATCATTATCGGTGATTCCTCTCGCGCCTGTTAACAGCTTACATCATTGGCTGGTAATCAGGAGGTGTCTTTCCATGTTCGACTCCAGAACATCTATCACATGGATCAACTTGTACTTTGAGTGAAGATCGAACAAGATTGAAGACCCCGGATCTAGTTTCATCCATCCAGGCTGCGATATATATTCAGGAAAATAAAGACATCAAATGTACATCATTGCTGCACAGATATTCATCCAATCTAAGGGATGATGGTTGTACCAAAATCATCAGTCTACACTAAGACGATTGTCTGTCCTATGTACATGAAAATGAATTTATAAAGCTGAGCATGGGAATACCCACCTCATCTAGATCATGAAAATATTATGAAGATAATGTGTTGTATTGTATCTTATTACAGGTCTCCTTCCAGCTTGAAAGAACTTCGGATCCTCATGATAAAGCATTTCACCCGACATCAAAAAGATTAACGACCTCATGCTTTAGGGGGCAACTGTTATAGACATTTTTGGGCACTGCAACCCCAAGCATAAATGTCCATAAACTAAGGGCTCCTAAGTCCCTAAAGGTGTTGTTCCAACCCCTAAAAGAACAAGGTCAACTGATTACAGCTTCTCCCAGAAGTTCTCCATGAAAAACCACTCAGAACTGGTCAAAACTGGACCATTTCACCTGCTCCATAGGCAAAGTGCATTGCATCCCACCTAAATACACACAGTAGGTGTGTTGCATGTCAAAAATCCCTTCTATGGGGTGCGATGGGCGAGAAGGGACAAATGGCAGGGTCAATCCGCGAGGTGGAGAAGCATGGAATCTTCCAGAAACTTCTCCTGTGACACTTGCCTCTCTGAATTCGACCAGGGATGAGTAAGAGATCATCAATCTCCAAGTGGAATCAAGAACTATCAAAGGGGAGACACTAATCAAACCTCAAAAGCTGACTCACCTCCCTTGCAGACATCTATATATGGATCCCTCATCCCAGAGATCCAGGGGCTGGAATTTTGCATCTTGTAAGGAAGTGATGTTGGTTTATTGGTGCAAAATCATAGTGTTGGGTGATCTAAGCTTTTCATGAGGCGAAGAAGGGCTTCTTACTGAGAGGATGATGTTGGGTCAGAACAATTGGTTGTAATTCTCTTGGCTCTTTCTTGATTATCAATAAAGCTATTCAAGTTTTCCTCCATACTCTTGTATGATTTATGTTTTATGCATTTGTATGGTTAATATACATCTGATCCTATATTTCTTATGATAATATATCTATGTTCTTGTATAGTGTTATGTTGCTTTGATTCTACAGGTACTCTGTGAAGTTGGGTATACAATAAAGCAAGTAGCAAAGGACTGTCAGAAGAGAGAGGAATCAAACAAGGAACCAAGTGCAAGACAGAGATTGGTCTCCTTTATTCTTCTCTCATCTATCTTTCATAAAGGAAAACGAAAGTAGTTTTACTTTGTTTGTTTCTAAGGTAGCTACCAGCCTTAGTGGGATTATCAGTTCCGCATAGACACTATTCCCGGTAACAATATTGTTTACAGTGAAAGATATCTATGCTTTGATGGTATTATGCTGCTGTGAATCTACAGGTGCTCTTTGAAGCGAGACAAGTAAGGAAGCAGTGGTGAGATTATGTCAAAGGGGAAAGGAAACAAGCAAGTAGCCAAGTGGAAGACTGAGGTTAGTACTCTCTGCTTCTTTCTCATCTCTCTCTTGTAAAGGAAAAACATTTGACTTTAATCTGTTTGTTTCTAAGATAGCTACCCGTCTTAGTGGGACTAGCAGCTCTGAATAGACACTAGATTTCCCAATGACAAAATTGTGACTCCACTGGGGAGTGATTAGTTTGATTGCTTGTCTCTATTTGTTTGATTCATAAACCACAGACGGAGCCTGAAGTTAAGCCAGCTAGCCTTCGAACTGCATTTGCTATGCAAGTGCAAAGTAGATCAATGTTGCTTCAGTCAATCTTTGGTTTTGTTTATGAACTGAACAATGGACTTGCAAACATCCTAAGTGCCCTAGAGGTAGCTTGAGTAACTTCATTAGATCAGCCCCTGTGCTTTGTAGTTACTGGATATCATTTGCTCGGCCTAAATCCCTGAAGTAAGCTGCAAACTGTGACCAAAAACCAAGTTAAAGTCTCGTCCCTGGACCATCGCACCTTCTCTCCTTAGCAATCTAGATGCATCGCACCTCCTGTGTGCAGTAGGTGGGATGCATCCCTATTTCCCTGTGTTATAGGTGTGATGATCAGACAAGACTAGTTCTGCCTCCAGATTTTGGTTTTTCTTCACTCTCTTCAGCTTTATTTAGGAGTTTTGTTTTCTGTGATCAGTAGACCACTGTTGAAACCCCCTTTCTTTGCATCATCCAACCTCCATTGCGAAAAGATTTGTGAATGTTTTTATGTATTTTTCTCCATTCACAGTTCTCATTTACAAAATGGTAGCTTAATCGTATTGTCGTCTATGGATTTGAAAGTGTCGCAAGTGTCGTTTTCAGTCAAGGAAAAGAATCCTTCTCTTTTTGATAGTCAATTACACTATTACTCTTGTATTTGATCTGAATTAATAGTACTTCAACTGTCAAAAGCAGTTTTCAATTCAAAATTGCAAAGATTTGTCTTGTCTCCCTTTTGTTTTTTTGAAAAGAAAATCGTTAGTACTGTCGCTTTGAAAAAATATATAATTCAGATTTGTGCTTCGCATTCTTTTTGTCATTCACACATTAAGAAAGCGAAAAACAAATACATGCATGTGCATTTGCATTTAGACTGCTTGTTGATTGTGATTTAGGACAGTGCATCTAGTGTGTGCTCTTTGCTCTATGTTGAAAGAATCTCATTTCTCTTTCCCTAGTAGCTAGGATTTTCATTGCAAAAAGAAGATTAAACGATTGTTTATCATCTTAGATTGCATTTTAGGAATTGTATATCTACATCACGCGGTGAACCTAAAAGGAAAATTTCTTAAGAAAGATCAACTGTAAAATAAATTCAATGAACATAAAAATGCTTTGGCACCTAACACACAACATCTAGAAGTCTAGGCTAGAGACGTATTCCGACGTCATAAAGCCTGGTAACTTTCGCTTTCATTGTAGGTTGGGTGATTCCTCCTCTTTGAGACGACAAGTGCCAGTACGAACTTGTGATCCCACATACCATCGATTATATATTGGGAGACCACAATAGGCTATATCCTTTATCCTTAGGAAGCCGTGTCTACCGCCCTATCAATCGCAATGCACTGAACACAGCATTTGGGAAGATTGATTGTCGTACCGTAAAAAGTATTTTGCAGTTTTGCGATTGGTTTGGTAATCCCTCTGTCTAGATTTCTAGAGTAGTCTCTTTCGTTCCTTTTCAGACTCCTTAAAGGAAAAGGTCCATCTGAGCACTTGTCACTTCAGGCTCATTAAAAATCGAAGGTGACTAGAGTCATCTGTAGCTTTTTCTCAACTCTTAAAAATTGAAAAAGCAAGTTGTGTCAAAGCATCTAAAATTCATTTAATTCGGAATAGCATTTTTCCCTCTTATTTTGAGTTGATCGAATAATCCACAATCATGGAAGAAATTAAATCAAAACTCCATCATTCGTGGAGACTGATGAGTCAACCATCTTTGACTCCGGAAACGAAACCATTCCAAGCCAAGTGAAATTATTTAACTCGGTCAAAGTCTCCTGGTTTGTTTGAAACTTGTGTTTCAACATCCTCTGAGACTCTGGTTACACCAACCATTTCTGGTATCCCTGCCTCTACAGAAGAAGTTTTGCAGTTACAAGAGGACATTGGGATTGATCCTAGTGTAACAGTAAACACTTCAATTCCTGAACTAGCTCCATCTAGAATTGATTCGGAAGGTGTTACCCCTTCGGCATCTGTTGCTGTAGAATCTATACCCTCTTCGGCACCAGAAATATTTTACGGCCCTGATGGTCTACCTCTTCCACCCAGATTGATTGCTATAGAAGAGATTACGGAAGATCTCCCATCCAGTATTCCATCGCATTTTAGGACTGGGATCCACCTATATCCTTCTACTTCATAAGTTAATACCCCTTCATCGCAAGTTCCTATAGAATCGCTAGGAAGTCTTTTGGATAGACTCGATATGTTTGAACAACCATCGACATCTAGGACTGTGTCGTCCGATACAGCGGTAGCAGAACCTCTCGCCACCACTCCAACAATGTTCGCTGGTATACCATCTGTCCCAACTAGCTCTCAACCGCTAGAAGGAGTGCACCCAGGGACTGTTTCGACAGTATGTTTTGTTCCCGTTTGTTCATCCGGAATAGTATCTGGAATCTCTTATGTTGAATCTCAACAAATTGATCCTTCACAACAATATCAATTTGGGCAGTCTAGTCTCCAAAGGCCAATCATTCCTTTGAGCACTGGATTGCTGCCATATGGGGGGCACTACACCCTTTCATTGTTCCCTCCGGGAGAACAACCATATGAGAGTTCACAACCAAATTCAGGTCAAATTGGAATCATATCCAGCGGTTGGGTGCCAATACTACCTCAACAACCAAGAGTTCTATACTAAATGCAACCGAGTCTACCTATGTCGAATATCCCCAGTACACCAACTATTATGACAGTGTCGCAAGTACAATCATTGCCTATTCTATGCCAACCTCAATTTTCTCAGGTCGTTTTACAACAGCCTCTTGTCTCAGCAACACAACTGCAATCGCCAATTAGTGGCTCCTTAACTGGAGCGACTCGGGCTCAAACAGGTACTATTACCCCTCATATTGGTCAAATGTCCAGTATTGGAAACAACAAATGGTTTCACAACCATGGCTGGTGCAACATCAACAACGGCAATTCCAACAAGCTTACCAAGGACCTGTGTAACAAAACTTTGCAGGTAATGGGCAGCCATATATTCAAAACGGTTATCACCAATCGTCTCAAATTGGTTATGCCCAACCACCTTATCAAATTTATCAGCATCAAATACATTATGTTGATATGCAAATACCCACTGCTCAGGTGATCCCATCTTATCCTGGGTACACTTCGCCGAACTTGAATCAACAGTTGCCCTTCGTGGCGACTCTAGAGTTACCAGATCTAAATCGACTAACGAACGATCCAATCGCTTATGCCCCTTGGTGGCCGGAAATTCCTCATAAACTTCCATCAGATATTCCTAAATTTAATGGAAATCTAGGTGAAGACCTGTCGAATCATGTGATGATCTTTCATTTGTGGTGTTCATCCTACACTCTTAATGATGATTCGATTCAGCTTCGCCTTTTTCAGCGAACGTTAACTGGTCCGGCAGCAAAATGGTACATCGAATTGCCTAGACCTTCATTCGATAACTTCAATGCCCTTGCCACAACCTTTTTAACCCATTTTCAATTACCAATAAGGTATGAAATAGGAACAAAGCTTCTTACCAATTTCAAGAAAACGACAGCCACTCACATATCCGATCATATTCATGAATAGCGACGTCATCGTAGCATGGTAAAAATATATGTCCTTGATTAGCTACTAGCTGAATGGTTTATTAAGTCTTTGTTACCTTCTATAATAGAAGATGTGGCAAAGGGAGGGTCGTCATTGAAGAGCAGGTCATTGCTCGTGCGCAATATCTAGACTTGATCTACACTCAGTCTGGCATGCTCTATGACAAAATCCCTGATGCTCCAAGACCAGAATTTTTCGTTCCTCCTCCTCCTAAATCAAACAAAGACTTTCATGTTGGCAATGGCGTGATAGGTACGACGAGCACAAAATCAACAAAGGCTACATCTAAGAAAGCCCGTAAGATTTTTTATCAAAATGCAAATGAAGAAATTATAGCCACGAAGGTTAATGTCGTTTCAACTAACAAAGGCAAAGAAATGAAGCAACTAGGAGGCAAGAAGAAAGGGAAGAGCAAAAAGAAGAAACAGGATGATTCGTCTCCTGAAAAATCTTCTGCAAACCCTTCTGGGCAAAAGAAACCTACTCAGCCATGCCTCATATGCGATGAGAATCATTGGACGAGAGATTGTCCATATAAAGTTGAAGTTAAGAAATTATTTAAGAATTCAAAAACCTCAGCAGTATTGACTGATTCGTTTCTAAACCTAGGAACCAATCTGGTTGCTAGTGACAATGCTTCCCCATCCCAAGTCCTTATGCTGTCCATTTCGAAACAGAAAAATGATGCTTTGATATTGACAAGGAATAAAGATTATGGGAATCCACAGCTGTCAAACAACAAGGTTACTGATCAACCTAGTAGTTCGACAACAACTTTGACCGAAGTTGTGCCACCCATCATTCCTGAGCTAACAATAAAGCCACCAAAGGGAGTTGTACAAAAATTGACATTTAATCCTTGTGCCAGAGCGGCACATAATTCTAATATAGTAGAGAACCTGGCCCAATCGTCGTCCGCTATGTCGACACTTGAGGTACTGCAAAATTGCCCCTCCAAAAAGCAGGCTCTATTATCGGTAATAGGTGGGATTGACCCTGCGGATTCCAATCTTGTGGCCTTTAATCATAAAGGATATCAACCTCAGTTACCAGCTTAACTCGCTTTCCTCATTCAAGTGAAAGCCCTCAACAAAACTGTTCATCGAACAATTATTGATGAGGGGGCCTCCTAAAGGACACTGCCTTAATGGGTACTTTCACCCTACCGCCTCCGAGTAATCTGGCGGAAGTGACCACGGTGGAAAACTGCAATATGATATATTCTATATCTAAAAGATTCAGAAGATTCCCAAACATTTTGTTAGCATCGATCATCGCCATTTTAGAAATATTGTAGCAATCAATTTTCTTGGCCTGGGGGACAAATCCAAATCAACGCTCATCGAGTGTTTGGATAGATAAGTCTAAGGAATATGGCACCTCTTCAGATCCTTGGTCACATGTACATTCTACAGACGAAGGAATCATTCAGTCAATGCCGATAGGAGAGGCACCATGGGAAGATTACCACCATCATTCCCATCTTCCGGATCACCATGAAGATTATTCTAGCAACCTTAATCATCCTTCAGTTTTTGATTTTCTATCAAATACTGTAAATACAGTGGATTATGAGGATAGTTATTTTATTGTGTCAACCTCATTAAAAAATGAAACAACTCCCTTTCCAAATCGAGTCTTTGATTACGATCTCGTAAAATCCAAGTCGAGTCTTTCAAAGATTTCGAAGGTAAACCTTCATTCCAACCACTGCGTTGAATGCAATGAAGCTTAGGGGGCATGCACCTCGATTTGTGTCACTATGCTGGGGGCATGCAAACTTATAACAAGCATAGTTTCTCATTTCAAACTTGTTTAAACATGAAACCAAATCTGAGCATATGCTGTCGCATGGTTCAAGCTCATTAAAAAATGAACCAGGCCACGAGCAGTTTTACGCGAAGTTCAAGCTCGTTAGAAATTAAACCTAGCAATGAGCATATGTTCCACCAGAGTTTAAGCTCATTAAAAAATGAACCCACCTCCGGTAAATAACCATTGTGAATGATTATCATCAGCTTTTGAGCCTTGGTCGTGTTCTTACCATCACCTCCACTTTGTTTTAGCCGATCATTCGCCTCCATTTGATTGTTTACCCCTTTTGAGGAACAACTGCGATGAGTGGTCCTATTAGCCACCTTCTTTACACTATCGTGATTAGAAAGTTCCAAACCTTACCTGGAACCAGCTGCTATCTGAAAACATCACTCATTCCACAAAAAACGAGTCTCCTTTAAGCTCTTTTCATCTGACTCGTAAAATATGAAAAGATTGCCAAGCAATTGGCCTCTCCAGCTCGTTAAAGTGATTGGAAGTGCTATCCCTCCTCTAGATTTTAATCTTTTTGGACCTGAGGGATTATTACACAAAAATATCAATTATTTGTCTTGTTCATCTCATTAAAGATATCGAAAAGTCATCCCTTTCGCATTGTTTTATACTTTTTCAAACTTAAGGGATTTTATTATGAAAAAGGAATATTGGATTTTTCTTTCCGTCTCTTTTCAGACTCTCTAAAATTGAAAAGGACCGAGTTATCCTTGTCGTTAAACTCGTTAAAACAATAGCGAAAAACTTTTCCATTCAAACAAGAGCGAGCTTCACTGTTGCTAGGCTCGTTAAAATATAGCGACGGGTTTGCCCGAAGGGAAAATTATAGAACAAGCATATGTTATCCTCCTCAAGCTTGACAAAAATAAAGAGGTACTGGTCAGAAATGACTGGGGAAAATTGGGAAGAAAACTTGAAGAAACTTTATTGGTAGCAGGTCACTCTTGAACATGACACTTTCACTCCATCAGCATGATTGAGTCGGGTTGGGTTATTCCGTTCACCAGTCATACCACCATTGGTCCACCGTACCATCCACTTTTGGGGTTAACGCTACCAATCCATTTCAGTGTCACCGATATGTTCAAGAGAAGTCGCTCAGAGAATCCACCTACCCAACTTGTGTCTCATCCGTTACAATACCTTCACGCTTCATTCTTTCATGACCGCCACCCAGAACCTTGTATCATCAAATCGTTTTCACCTCTACAAAATCATTTGCTCTATTCTGTGTCATAGATGTGGGATCCATTAATTCCCTCCTACGACGGGTCACTTCTTGTCGACATCAGCTCATTATCCAAGAAGCCGACCTAGGGACAACCCTTCCAATACTTTGAATATTGCATGCCTCAATGGCAAGTTTCTCACTTCTGGCGACAAGTTTACACTAATGGCCTTCGATCGAAAGATTTTGTGTGGTGTTAGACATCAACTCATGTATTCACACCGCGTGAATTGTACTGCAGTACCTTGAGGGTCATCATCATCATCAGTGATTCCCCTTGCATCTGTTAACAGTTTACATCATTCGCTGGTAATAAGGCGATGTCTTTCCATGTTCGACATCAGAACATCTTTTCACATGGATCGACTTGTACTTTTGAGCGAACATTGAACGAGTTTTGAAGACCCCAGATCTAGTTTCATCCATCCAGGCTGCGATATATTCAAGAAAATAAAGACATCAAATGTGCATCATTGCTGCACAGATAATCATCCAAACTAAGGGATGATGGCTCTATTAGAATCATCAGTCTGCCCATAGACATTTGTCTGTCCTATGTACATGAAAATGAATTTATCAAGCTGAGCATGGGAATGCCCGCCTCAGCTAGATCATGAAAATATTATGAATATAATGTATTGTATTGTATCTTATTACAGGTCACCTTCCAGTGCGAAAAACCTTGGATCCTCATTATAAAGCATTTCACACAACATCAAAAGATTTACGACCTCATGCTTTAGGGGGCAACTGTTATAGACATATTTGGGCATGGCAACCCCAATCACATATGTCCATAAACCAAGGGCTTCTAAGTCCCTAAAAGTGTTGTTTCATACCCTAAAGGAGCAAGGTCAGTTGATTACATCATCTCCCAGAATTTTTCCATGAAAAAACCACTCAGAATTGGTCAAAGCAAGACCATACAGACTACCCAGTGCAAAGGGTGCGATGCATCTCACCTGCCACATGCAAAAAGTGTGATGCATACTGGAAAGCCCTTCTATAGGGTGCGATGAGTGAGAGTAGACAAATGGCACAAGCATTTTGCTAGGTGGAGACCCTGAGAATCTTCTAGAAGCTGCTCATTTGACACTTGCCTCCCTAAATTCGCCCAAGGATGAGTAGGAGATCATGAAATCTCCAAGTGGAACCAAGAACTATCAGAGAGATGACACTAATCAAAATCCCAGAAGCTTACTCACCCCCATACAAATATCTATAAATGGATCCCTTATCCCTGAGATCCAGGGGTTGGAATTTGGTAATTTTCAAAGAGGTGCTGCCGGTTTCTCTTTGAAGACATTGTTGGGTGATATTGCTTTGTGTGAGGTGAAAAGGGCTTTCAAGCTGGGAGGATGGCGCTGGGTCAGACCAAGTGGTTGTAATCCTCTCTTCCACTACTTTTACTAATAAAGCTATTTGATTTTTCCTCCATATTCTTGTGTATCTTTGAATATTGTGTTGATATATGCATTTGTATGGTCAATATATATCTGATCCTATATTGTTTACAGTGAAAGATCTCTATGCTTTGATGGTATTATGCTGTTGTGAATCTACAGGTGCTCTTTGAAGCAGGACAAGTAAGGAAGTAGTGGTGAGATTCTGTCAAAGGGGAAAGGAAACAAGCAAGGAGTCAAGTGGAAGACCGAGGTTGGTACTCTCTGCTTCTTTCTCATCTCTCTCTTGTAAAGGAAAAACAAGTGACTTTAACCTGTTTGTTTCTAAGATAGCTACCCGTCTTAGTGGGACTAGCAGCTCTAAATAGACACTAGATTTCCCGATAACAACTTTCCATTTTTCTTTGAAACCAGCACCAAAGGAGAAACCCACTCACTATCTGAGATAAGGTAAATGAATCCTGCATCCAACAGCTTTCGCAGTTCTTCTTTGACTATATCCTTGAGAGCTGGATTCATTCTCCTTTGGGGTTGTCAGACTGGTGTGAAACCTTCTTTGATTTAAATGTGGTGAGTAAACACTGAGGGGTGAACTCCCTTCATTTCTTTGTAACTCCAAGGAAATGCATCCAGATGTTCCCTTAGTATGTTGCACAACTCTTCTTCTTGGTGTACAGAATGAGAGGGGTTGATTTTCAAAGTTCTTTCAGCGATGAATTCTATTGTCTTGACACGAGTAGGGTTTGAATCAGCTAATCATAGACCAATCTGATGGTTGCTCTTGGTTTCCTTTACTACTTCCTCTGAGAACAAGGTGTTGGGAGTTGTATTTTGGAGTATGTGTTCAATCAATCATCTTCATCTGATTGTCCTCCTCCCATGGCAGTTTATAGGGTATAGAGTTTGGCTGAGTAGACTTCATATTCTTGCTCCTCTTCTAGCCATAAAGGTAAATCATGTTCTAAATATGGCTGAGTAGGAGGGTACAAGACCAACTACTTGGACAGATGCCCATTTTTTATAGTCATATTTCTAGCCCTGTAGCTGATGTAGGCATCAGCAATGGCTAACCAAGGCCTCCCAAGTATGAGAGGATAACCATTAAACTTGGCCTTAGGCTAGAGAACTAGGAAGTCTGCATGATACTCCCAGGAGTCAATGGAGACCATCACATCCTCAACAATCCCCTCAGGGGCTACTCTGGAACTGTCTACAAGATGTGAGACTGTTGTGGTCTTTCTTAATGAACCTGTTGTAGCAGCTACAACCACCCTCCAAAACTTTTCCTTAGCCTGTTTTGGAGCCTACCTAGCAACCTTACATAGCACTTTGTCTTACTTCATCAAGTACTCAAGATTCAGTGTTTTCCTCGCACAAAGGCAGCTTGTCGATCATATTTGATCCATTCCCCTCACACGCTGAGCAGCTTTCCCTTGAAAATTGCGCATTTCTGGAGGGAAATCGGCCTTCCCTCCAGGAATTACGCAATCCTCTCTAACATCCTGCTGGGCTCCAAAATATTGCGTAATCCTTCCAGCCAACCCTCCCAGCAGGATTTACGGAAATTTTCCCAACAGCAGGTTGTTCAGCCCAGGATTTGCACAAATCTAGGCAGCAATCAACTGTTTTTCCCAGAAATTTCACAAATCTCCTGGGCAGCCAGCCCAGCTCCCAGCTAGATATGCTCATTTTTCTCCAGCAGTGGAACAGTCTCTTGCATGTGCAACTGAGTCAACTGGTTCCCTCTAGGACTGAGAAAAATAGACTTGCATGCATGGGTTTCTTCTCCCAAGGCATCCCTTGTTTCGGGGATCTATGTTTAGCAGTTGGAGGCTACATGCAAGGAGAAATTCTGAAACTTCCCACCAAGTGTCGCTTCCCCTATATTCGTGTCACAACCTCAATGTTATCAAAACCCACCAACCAGAAACTATAGAGCTCATTCCTCACATCAACCTTGTAGCTCTAACATCCCATGTCACATCTAGGAGAAGTCAGCACATTTAGCTCAGCTATTTTGGGGTAAGCCCGCTTCCCATGGCTTATGCTACATTTCTGTTGCTTTTCATGTTTTCACTTGTGGGAATATTGTTTTCTTGATTTCTTTGAATGTCTGTTGTCATTTACATGTATTATAGCTTGTCCTAGCTCTCTTTCAGTTTTTGTTGCTATCTCACTATTGTTGCATGCATGAAAATGTTTTGCACATATGTTCGCCCAACTGTAGAACTGCCTCACTGACATGCATGTTGATCTGTCTGTTGAATATTTCATTCATGTTTTTCATGCACTGTCAATCACTTCTACTATCACTTAGTGTCACCATTCATTTACTATCTTAGTTTCTTTCAATTTCTTGTCGGCGAGTTGGGCCAACCTTGGCCTGGACTTTGCCTTCACCGAGGCTACATTACACAATCTAGGGAGGGAAGGCTCACCTTCCTCTCCAAATTTGTGCATTCCTACACAGCACTAGCCTCTAGGATTGTGTTGTGCATTTCTGGAGGACAATGGCTACTTGGCCCAAGAAATTGCGCAAATATGTCCCTAGGCCAACAATCTTTCCCAGCTAGAATTGCTCATTGTGCAATCCCAGCAAACAACAACCAAATTGGGTTGTGCATTGCACAGTTCCAGCAGTCATCTAGTCTCCCAAAAGCCCATATTGTGCCTTGAGTAGTCTTGGTAGTCAGTCTCTCGACCTCCCAACCGAAATTACGCAACCTTCATGATCATTCACCCAGGTATGTTGCAAGTCAATTCTCATGTTCCTTTTGGTTTTCGAATGACAGATTTCTTGCTATGAGCATTTCCATGTCTTCAAGTATCCTAGGTGTTCATCTGCCTCTCAGCAATACAGGTACAATGGTTTCCAGGAAAGCAGAGACGAAGACACCTTTCAGAGCACACTTGGGGATGCAATCAATCAAGTTTCCATGGACTTGCCTACCCACAAGACGTCAAGTTGTTCGTAGACAAGGACATCAAGTAGCAACATCATAGTGAGCAACATCATGAACAATAGCTGAAGGCAGCATACCGAAAGCAGTGAACGTAGTGAATGCAAGAGGAAGGTTGTTGACAACACAAAGGCGGAATAAAGTTGCAAGATCAAACAGATCCACTAATAATGAAAAAAAAATTGGAGACTCAGGGTATGATGTGACGGCGCGACATGAATATTTCATGAAGGATAAAGATGGAACAAAGGAGTTGCATGTGCTGAGGTAGAAACTCAGGAATAACATGAAGCTGCATAGACAGACGAATGAGTTGTAACAGCAGTGGGCGCAACATGCACTCACGGAGGAAACTGCACTTGTACAAGTTAAGGATCCATCCCAACAACTAACATAGAGCAGAAATGGTGAGCAATGTTTTTTATCACATGCCAGGGATTCAGAAGCATGCATATCATTGAGCGCACGCATGCAATCCAACCCATTCAACACACTCACAAAGGTGAATATAAGAAGCAAGTCCAACTAGGGTTGAACATGCACTTCAGCAAGTTGATGCAAATGACCACTAGCACACACTTGAAGATCAACACGGACACTATGCATCAGTGTGTTTTCGGTCAACCGTACCCAAGAAGACCATGTGGATGTTATCAGATGAGTTGGATGAAGGAGCCGAACCAATGCACCAGTTACAACGAAAGAGTTCACTTCAGCAAGATGTCATCATGAGATAAATGCACACCATAATGGATGACCAAGCTTGACATCAACTCACGAGCTTCACCATCAGAAGCACGTCAAAGAGTTGGTCTCACCACAGTGGACCGAGTGTCAGTGATGTCTTGCAAGGCTTGCTCAAGCCATGTTGTCTCACATGAGTACATGTGCATTGTAATGTTGAGTCATGTCAACTGTAAGTCAAGTTTCAACAGTTGGATGTAACAGTCACAGAGTAGGTGAAGAGTCATGAGGGTAGTTAAACTATCACAAAGGGGAATGTCAAGGTTCACCCCACCCTTTGCTATAAATAGTCCCTCATAACTCATTGTATAGGATTTTAGTCAACCAAGCTTCTACTAAGACTATCTTGAAGAAGGCTTGGACAGTATTATAACACACCTTGGCTTCTCCACTGCACGGAGTTAGTACATCTCTTTGGAGGAGCAGGCAGATGTGGCTGTAATGTTCCATTGTTGGGGCTAGCAGGTTTACATGGTGTATTGTATGATTGTGACTTACACTTCTTTAATAATAAGTGCCAGTACATTTTCATGCATATGTTGTTATTGTAGTTGGACTGTTCCAGTTTCCTTAATGATATATGCTGTTTAACTTACGTACTTGTATATGAACTGATTTGTATGCAATTATATGAATCTTGTTGTTACTATGTTGCATGTGTTGTTCCTGTTGTCACCATCCATGTCAACTTCTCTTTCAGACATCAGACAGACCTTTCTCATGAACCTTGCTATATCAACTTTCACACTCGTCTCGGACTATTCCATGAGCATTTTTCATGTTATCTTACCTTATATGTTGTGACTGTCACATCCGAGTGGACTACTCCATCAGAAGCTGTGCATGTCCTTTGTGTGGTATGTTCCTAGATGAGTTGGGACTAATCCTTTTCAACCTAGAACTCACCTTCACCTTCCTCTCCCTTCAAAGTTTTGGAACCTCTCGTACACATTCCTTGGCCCTCTGCATCAGTCACACCCTTGCTACTGACAAAGTTATCCTACTTTCCTCTGTGCAACATCGCGGTCAAGGCATTACCTTATGACCCACTGCTGGGACTCCTACACCAAACGGTATGAGGTCTAATTGGGACTTCTTATTGCGAATATCCCCTTGACATGTTGGCAGGTCTAGTACCGTCAATATTTTTGGTGCTATAAGGAGGGCATGATGACAAGTTGTGTCCTCTCATCAAGTTTTTAACCTTTTCATATCTTTCATGGAGTCTTGCACTCTTCTTCCCCTGAGGTGTTTTTCGAATCATGAAGATGTCTCAATCTTGGGAAAGATTTTCGATCTCTTGTCCACTCACACGTATGATGGTGAAGGCGACGTTTCCTGGCCTGAGCACTTATATAACTTTATTTTCAGGATTTATGAGGAAGATGAGTTTTCTGACAAACAGGCTGCTTTGTTGCTTGCATACACACTTCATGAATCTCCATTTCATTGAGTGCTCAGCCTACTGACTGACACCGTGCACTCATTTGAGCACTTCTGTGATATCATTGAAGACACGTTCTATCATTTGATCCAGACCATCTTGACTGGAAACTGTTATAGCAATGAAGGGCTTCGCATGAATCCATTATTGATTTTTGGAAGCACTTCCATGACTTGCAATTTCAAGCTCTGAGGAGCCAGGTGAAGTTTACTTATATTTGGGACCAGTTTGAGTATTGCCTTAAGAAATCTACCCGTACCAAGAGGAAGCTTGATATCAAGCCTCGCTCAACATTCTTCATTATTGGAATTGCGCAATCTCATGTGGGAGCGGGAACTGTCTCAACTGACAGTTTGCCTCCCTCTCATTCAGTAGCTCCACCACTGCCTAGTGATGTTGAGGATCATGCTCACACACCTGTTCATCCTTCACACTCTACCAACATCACTCCACTCGATTTTCGCGCAAATTTGGTTGTGAGTCCTCCAAGCTCTCATATGCATTCTTTTCTTTGACCTTCGTATTCACACCCTGGTGTCCCTTCGGATGATGTTGTCTTGTGTTCATCCATCCCAGACTCTTCACTTGTTGTGAACGAGGAAAACCCACTGATGGAGTTGGTGTTGCACAACCAACATGCTATGTTATTCATGAAGAGTATGAGTGGGAGCTTGAGCATCAACACTTGGTCAAGGATGACTCCCTTTCATCCGAGTCCCCTTTGTTTTTTCCTAACATCGTTGGTGAAACTGCCATCCATGATTTCACATGTGTGTCTTCATCCACAAGTGCACCCATTGTTGGTCTTTCGCAGGACACACCGTATGTTATCCCGTCATCCAACAACAGAGAGTACCAATCATTCATTGGAAATACACTTGATCTTTCATCTTCTTTTTCCAGAAACGCAGAGGGTGAACATCCTTCCTCCTCATCTACCCCTCTATGTGATTCATCAAACCATGAGGATGCCAACCAACATCCTGAATTTTCTGATCTTGGTTATCGTGATCTCTTCACCTCATCATCCGATCACGATGTTAATTCACTCATTGTTAATCCGTCTAAGCCACTGGTCTACGAAGATCCATCTATCAATGAAGTCGAAACCCCACAGACTGTCGAGGCACTTCAGCCCGAGCTGATGGTTATGTCAGGCCCTCGCTGTCCTGAGGTTGGTTTCGCTTTCGATCAGGAAATTGTTCAAACACTCAAGGCTCCTCATCACTCATCTGTATGCACTCAATACAAAACTAACACTCATATTTTACTTCCTCCACTTGAACTACACAATACCATTTCTCATGCATTGGAGGAGTCTTACATTACAAGCACTCGTGCGTGATGCAAGTTATCTTTGTTTCTTTCGTTTGCTTGCATGTCACAGTCAAGAGTGTGTTTATGCTTCAAAGTTGAACATAGTGTCACACAGCACCATGATAAGTCCGTGGATTTCCCGTCATGCACATCCACTCACTTATGTCCCGTGGGCACTTTGAATCACGAAGTGTGGTTGTCTTCATTGTTATATTTTTCTTTCTTGTTGGTTCACACAACTGGGTTTCTCGCGGACCAAGCCTTCACCAACATGGGTCTACCAATGCATCAGTGGCTACATTGGAAGTATCACTTCACGTGACCAGGCCCATGTACCATTAGTGTAGGTGTAGGAGTAGTGTTTGCTTTCAGTTGTTTGCTTACATGCTTGTTTGCTTACAAGCTTTGTTTGCTTGTTTGATTGCTTACTTGTTTGTTTACTTGCTTTGCTTTCATTTTTGTTTCTGCTCTTGCTTTGCTTTGTTGATTGTTAGTTCATTTGCTTGTTTCATTCATAGGTTATTTTTGCATGAATCCTTGTATGACTCTTAAAGTGAGTTGGGTAAAGTGCAAGAGGGCTTGTACAGCTATCACTACTTGGTTATCTGTCATCTTGCCTCTATATGATGAGCTTGTTAGTTTTAGTCCATGATATGTCGAAGGAAAATATGTACTGTTCAAAGTAAACCTTGGTGTAAACACAACGCTTGTGCACTAACTAGTGTCACCTTCTCTAGTCAATTGTTTTTTGGTTAACCCTTGTCAGCTTAGTCAAGTAGAGTAAGGTAAGGGGGAAAACCTTAACAGGAACGTCAAAGATACAATAAACTACTTCTATGCTGGAAAAAACCTCTTCTACT
Organism: Pinus tabuliformis; assembly: GCA_031772625.1. Lineage (NCBI taxonomy): Eukaryota > Viridiplantae > Streptophyta > Pinopsida > Pinales > Pinaceae > Pinus > Pinus tabuliformis. The sequence goes on along the minus strand of CM062816.1, from coordinate 1,311,754,106 downwards.
CTCAATAAGTCGAGATCCCTCTTTTGCCTTTGAAATAAATAAGTGTTATGCACAGTGAAAAATAAAAAATAAAAATAAAAGTCAAAAAAAAATGAATAAGGCAAAAGAAGAGAAAGGCTTCTTGTGTAGGGAGGTGATGCAAGTAACTCCACCAGGGTATTGAACAGGCTTGCTAGCAGCAAAGCCATGCTTGTGTTCCTATGTGACTCCATTAGGGTACTGTCCAGGCCTGCTAGCAGTGGAGCAATACCAGAGATGAAACTAAGACTCTGTCGACTATACTGCTTATGCACCTAGATACCCGTCAACCCCAATCGAAACAAATATGTTTCCTTGGATTGGAATGTGTGTCAATCGACCAAGGGCTTGACAGATGTTACATATTACAATCAAGTTAGTGTGAAACCAAGATGAGCTAATAACTGAACAATACTTCCGGAGGTGTTAGATTTGCTTTTCACGAACAAGGTCTATGCAGAGAGTTGGAGTTCTACCAGTGTGTCACCAAGAGTTGTAGCGGCTACAACCACCCTCCAAAATTTTTCCTTAGCCTATTTTGGAGCCTCCCTACCAACCTTACACAGCACTTTTTCTTGCTTCATCAAGTACTCAAGCTTAAATTTTTCCTTGCACAAAGGTAGCCTGTCGATCATAGTTGATCCATTCCCCTCATAGGCTGCTCACCCAGACTTGGTACAGTTGTAGGCTGACCAACTTCCCCTTGAAAATTGCACATTTCTGGAGGGCAACTAGCCTTCCCTCCAGGAATTGTGCAATTCTCTCTGACAGCCTGATGGGCTCCAAGATTACGCAATCCTTCCATCCAACCCTCCCAGCAGGATTTGCAGAAATTTTCCCAACATCAGGTTGTTAAGCCCAAGATTTGCGCAAATCTGGGTAGCATTCAACTACTCTATCCAAAAATTGTGCAAATTTCCTAGGCATCCAACCCAGCTCCCAACCAGAAATGTGCATTTTTCTCAAGCAGTCGAGCAATCTCTTGCATGTGCAGCTGAGTTGACTGGTTCCCTCCGGGACTGAGAAAAACAAAATTGCATGCATGGGTTGCTTCTCCCAAGGTAGCATGCAAAGGAATCCCTTGTTTCATGGATCTATGTTTAGCAGTTTAAGGTTACATGCAAGGAGAAATTCCAAAACCTCGCACCAAGTTTCGCTTCCCCTAGATTCATGGCATGCGTGTCGCAACCTCGATGTTATCAAAACTCATCAACCGGATGCTACAGAGCTCATTCCTCACATCAACCTTGTAGCTCTGACATCCCACATCACATCTAGGGGCAATTGGAACATTCAGCTTAGTTGTTTTGGGGTAAGCCTGCTTCCCATGCCTTGTACTGCATTTCTGTCACTTTTCTGGGAGTATTGTTTGCTTCATTTCTTTGAATGTTTGTTGTTGTTTACATGTATTATAGCTTGTCCTAGCTCTGTTTTAGTTTTCATTGCTATCTCATTGTTGTTTCATGCATGAAATTGTTTTGCACAGACATTCGCCCAACCGGCGAACTACCTCACCCACATGCATGTTGATCTATCTGATGAATCTTTCATTCATGTTTTTCATGCACTGCCAATCACTTCTTCTATCACTTAGTGTCACCATGCATTTACTGTATTATTTGATTTCAATTTATTGTCGGCAAGTGGGGCCAACCTTGGCCGGACTCTGCCTTCACCAAGGCTGCATTACGCAATTTGGGGAGGGAAGGCTCACCTTCCTCTCCAGATTTTCACATTCCTACCCATCATTGGCCTCCAAGACTGTGTTGTGCATTTCTGGAGGAGAGTGGCTGCTTGGCCCAAGAAATTGCGCAAATTTGTCCCTAAGCCATCAGTTCTTCCCAAATGGAATTGTGCATTGCGCAATCCTAGAAATTAGCAGCTAGACTGAATTGTGCATTGTGCAGTTCCAACAGTCATCCAATCTCCCAGCAGCCTAGACTGTGACTTGAGCAGTCTTGGTAGTCGGTCTCCCGACCTCCCGACTGAAATTGCACAACCTTCATGATCATTCACCCAGGTATGTTGCAAGTCAGTTCTCATGTTCCTTTTGGTTTTCGACTAACAAATTTCTTACTATGAGTGTTTCCATGTCTTCAGGTATCCCAAGTGTTTATCCACCTCTCAGCAGTATAGGTACAATGGTTTCCAGGAGACCAGAGATTAAGACATCGTTCAGAGCACACTTGGGGATGCAGTCGATCAAGTTTCCATGGACTTGCCTACCCACGAAGACATCAAGTTGTTCATAGACAAGGACATCAAGCAGCAGCATCATAGAGAGCAGCATGATGAACAGTAGCTGAAGGTAGCATACCGAATGCAGTGAATGCAGCGAATGCAAGAGGAAGGTTTTTGACAAAACAGAGATGGAACAAAGTTGCAAGATCAAGAAGATTCACTGATAATGAAAGCAACTTTGGAGACTCAAGCTATGAAGTGACAATGCAACATGAAGATCACACGAAGGCAGAAGATGGAACAAAGAAGGAGTTTCATGTGTTGAAGAGGCAACTCAAGAAGAACATGAAGCTGCACAGATAGACGAATGAGTTGCAACAGGAACAGGAACAGCAATGGGCGCAACATGCACTCATAGAGGAAACTATTCCCGTACAAGTTAAGGATCCATCCTAGTAGCTGACACAGAGTAGACATGAAGAGCAGTGTTGTTGATCACATGCAATGGATTCAGTAGCATGCATATTTTTGAGCACACGCATGAAATCCAACCCATTCAACACACTCACCAAGGCGAAGACAAGAAGCAAGTCTAACTGGGGCTGAACATGCACTTCGGCAAGTTGATGTGCATGACCACCAGCACACACTTGAAGATTAGCATGAACACTATGCATCAGTGTGTTGCCAGTTCAACTGTACCCAAGAAGGCCATGTGCATGTTAGCAAATGAGTTAGATGAAGGAGTCGAACCAATGCACTGGTTACAACGGAAGCAAGAGTTTGCTTCAACAAGATGTCACCATGAGGTACATGCACACTGTCACGAACGACCAAGCTTGGCATCATCTCACAAGCTTCACCATCACAAGCATGTCAAAGAGTTTGTCTCACCACAGCGGACCGAGTGTTACTGATGTCTTGCAAGTCTTGCTCAAGCCATATTGTCTCACATGAGTACATGTGCATTTTAATGTTGAATCATGTCAAGTGTAAGTCGAGTGTCAACAGTTGGATGTAACAGTCATAGAGTAGGTGAAGAGTCATGAGGGTAGTTGAATTGTCACAAAGGGGAATTTCAAGGGTCACCCCACCCTTTGCTATAAATAGTCCCTCGTAACTCATTATATAGGCTTTTGGTCAGCCAAGCTTCTACTAAGACTACCTTGAAGAAGGCTTGGATAGTATTGTAGCACGCCTTGGCTTCTCCACTGCATGGAGCTAGTACATCTCTTTGGATGAGCAGGCAGATGTGGCTATAACATTCCACTGTTGGGGCTAGTAGGTTTACATGGTGTATTGTATGATTGTGACTTACACTTCTTTAATAATAAGAGCCAGTACATTTTCATGCATATGTTGTTATTATAGTTGGACTATTCTGGTTGCCTTAATGATATATGTTGTTTAACTTACGTACTTGTATATAAACGTATTTGTATGCAATTATATGAATCTTGTTGTTAATGTGTTGCATATGTTGTTAATGTTATCACCGTCTGTGTCGACTACTCTATCAGACATTAGACAGACCTTTCTCATGAACCTTGCTATATCAATCATCACACTCATCTCAGACTGATCCGTGAGTGTTGTTCGTGTTATCTTACGTTGTATGTTGTGACTTCCACATCCGAGTGGACTGCTCCACCGGAAGTTGTGCATATCCTTTGTGTAGTGTGTTCCTAGTTGAGTTGGGGCTGATCATTTTCAACCTAGAACTCATTTCACCTTCCCCTCCCTTCGAAGTGTTCGAACCTCTTGTACACATTCCTTGACTCTCTGCATTAGTCACACCCTTGCTACTGACAGAGTTATCTTACTTTCCTCTGTGTGACATCACGGTCAAGGTGTTACCTTACGACCCACTGCTGATACTCCTACACCAAATGGTCTGAAGTCTAATTAGGACTTCTTACTGGGGAGATCCCCTTCACATGTTGGCGGGTCCAGCACTGTCAATAGAACCTTGTAGATTTAGCTTGAGCATGGTGTCCTTTTTCATTACATTAATGGTAGCCCCAAGATCAATCAAGGTGTGTGGGATAATGGTGCCATTTGTTATGCTCTGAACCTACAAGACGATACCAGAATACCAAATATGCGAAGAAATATACCCAAAACATAGAACAATGAGAAATAACATCAAGTATTTTATTATTCAAAAAGCAATGTTCACTTGCCTCTTCGAGGGGGCAACCTCCAATAGAGCTGAGCTCAATTAAAAAATAAGACACGATGCTCCTTGAGGGGAGTCTCTATCCTTTATATGGGATTCATACATGCAATACCATGGGGCAATACCATGGTTCTTATTAATACCATCTATCTAATACCATGGCCCATTTGCAACTAACTGTGGTCCCTTCATTAAATGCGGGTTAACCACTTACAATTATTAATATGGGCTTTATTGACTCTATAACTATGACTAGATCCTATTAGATAAATAAGGGGGTTAGGTTTGGACCCTAACATGCCCTCCCCCATAAGAATAGCCTTGTCCTCAAGGCTTAAGCTACGGAAACTGCTGAAGGGTAGTAGTTGGTTCCCAGGTTGCATCTTCCGAAGAGGTGTCTTTCCACTTGACGAGGACTTCCTTGATCGTGTGGCCATGCAGGTGTCATTCTCGTGTGTCAAGAACCTGTTCAGGTTGGAGCCAAATTGATCCTTCTTCATCCACTTCAGGTAGACTAGTTTGAATTCTGCAATGGTTCCCAATCACTTTCTTGAGGCATGAGACATGGAAGACTGGATGGATTTTTGCAGTGGGTGGAAAAGATAGCTTGTAGGTGACTTCTCCAATGCGTTGAAGTACTTGATACAGTCCATAGAATTTTGGAGATAATTTATGACAACCCTTGTCTTTGAGTGATGTTTGCTTATATGGTTGCAGCCTCAAAAATACCTGATCCCCTTCTTGAAATTGGTGTTCTGAGAGATGTTAATCTGCCTGTTGCTTCATGTGGTTTTGGGCTTGATGAAGATTCTCTCTAAGGTGGACCAGCATGGTTGTGCGGTTCTGTAGGAGTTGATCCATTGCTTGTACCTTCGAGCATCCCTTAATATAAGAAGTAGGGGAAGGAGGGAGTTGACCATAAACTGCTTCATATGGAGTCATTTTGGTGGTGGCATGATAGTTGGTGTTATACCACCATTCAGCTAGAGGTAACCACTGTACCCAGAGATGTTGCTTTTCTGAAGTGAAACACCTAAGGTAGGTCTCTAGACATTTGTTGATTGCTTCAGTTTGACCATTAGTTTGTGGATGATAGGAAGTACTGAGTTGTAGTTGGGTACCTTGTAGCCAGAAGAGTTCCTACCAAAAGTTACTGGTGAATATTGGGTCACGATCAGACACAATGGAAGTGGGCATGCCATGCAATTTGAAGATCTGATCCATGAAATATTGAGCAACCAAAGTCGGTGTAAAAGGGTGGGGTAGGGAGCAAAAAGGAGCATACTTAGAAAGTATGTCCACAACCACCATGATGACTGACTTGTTTCTTGACTTTGGAAGACTTGTCATGAAATCCATAGAAACCTCCGTCCATATTGAGGCCAAGATGGGCAATGGTTGTAATGTGCCTAGGGATTTGACTGTTTCTCCTTTGTGGTGCTAACAAACGTCACATTCAGCTACAAAAGTAAGAATGTCCTTTTTCATGCCTATCCAAAAAATTGATCTTCAAGTGTGAGCATACGTCTTCTGAAAGCCTGAATGTCCTGTAGTGGGAGATGAGTGCAACTCCGCCAAAATGTGGCTTTTGAGGGTGGATGTTGGTGATATTACGACTCTGTCCTTGTAGTGAAGAATCTCATCCTACCACGAGTAGCCCACTATGGAATTTGGATCCACCTACAATTGATTAATGAGTTGGGAGAGCCAGGGATGTGAAAACCATTCCTTACGAGCCTCTTCAATCCATTCTAGAATAGGAAGGGAAATTGCGAGCAAGGTACTTTCCTCCTCAAATTGGCGGGATAACGCATCTACTACAATATTTTCGTGCCCTTTCTTGTAAATTATCTCATAATCATATCCCAGCATTTTGGCAAGCCATTTATTTTGTTGTGGCGAGGATAGGCATTTCTCCAAAAAATATTTAAGGCTTTGATGGTCTGTGTGGATTTGGAAACGTCGCCCCAATAAGTATGGTCGCCAAGTATCTACTGCATGTAAGATGGCCATCATCTCCTTCTCATAGGTAGATTGACCCAGATTCTTCCCACTTAGTTTTTGGCTCGTGAAGGCCAAGGGTCGACCTTCCTGCATTAAGACTACCCCAATACCCGTACCAGAAGCATCACATTCAATCACAAAAGATTTGGTGAAGTCAAGTAGTGCTAATACTAGAGTGGAACACATGGCATGTTTGAGAGCTATAAAGGCCTGTTGTGCTTCATCATTCCAGATGAATGAATTTTTCATGAGGAGTTGAGTGAGGGGCCTAGCAATGCGACCATAATTGCGAACAAATTTGCAATAGTAGCCTGTGAGACCCAAAAATCCTCTCAAGCTCTTCAAGGTCTTTGGTTGAGGCCAATCCTGCATTGCCTAGAGCTTTTTAGGGTCCACCCTGAAAACATCATGCCCCAAAATGTGGCCCAAATACTCAACTTCTTCCATGCCAAAAGAGCACTTGGACATCTTGACAAATAATTTATTCTTGCGGAGTAGTTGCACGAGTAGATCTACATGCTGAAGATGTGTGGCCCAGGTGCGACTATAGATGAGGATGTCATCAAAGAAAACAAGGACAAATTTTCTAAGATATGGTTTGTGTAGGTGGTTCATAAGGCTTTGAAAAGTGGATGGGGCATTACAAAGACCAAATTACATGACCAGGAACTCATAATGGCCTTCATGAGTTCTTAAAGCAATCTTTGGAATGTCTACTTCTTTCATGCGAATTTGGTGATAGCCCGAGCAAAGGTCGAGCTTAGTAAATAATTGAGCCCCATTTAGTTCATCCAGCAAATCATCAAAAATCGGGATGGGAAATTTATCTTTGGCCATCAACTTATTGAGGGCCCTGAAGTCTGGACACATATGCCATTCCCCATCTTTCTTGAGCACCATGACCACCGGCGATGAATAAGGACTAATGCTAGGACGAATGACGCCTGCTTCCAAGAGTTCCTTGATGATTTTTTCAATTTCATTCAATTGGGCAAATGGATATCTATATGGGCGCACATTTGGTGGTTGGGCCCCTGGGACCAAAGTAATGTTATGATCATGTTCCCCTCTTGAGGTGGAAGCTCATGAGGCTTGTCAAAGACTGGCAGATGGTTGTTTAAGATCTGTTGCATCTGAGGATGAATATGAAGAGAATTGGTTTTGAAGGCCTAGATGGCATTAAATTGGGCTATAACTCCATGGTGGCCCTTTTTTAACAATTTTTCCATCCAATGTGAGTTGATGATAGAGGGATCTCCCGCCTGGAGTCCGCGGAGGGTATGTGTGTGGTTGTTTTGCTTAAAGCTCATATATAACTTCTGGAAATCCATTGTGATTGGGCCAAGTGTGCGAAGCCATTCAGCACCTAGGACAATGTCGCACCCTCCCATGTGTATGGAAAACATGTGAGTCTTTAACTGATAATCCCCCATTTGAAGTTTTACATTTTCACTGCAGCCTTCACATTTCATTGTCCCCCCATCAGCAATTTGGACCTGGAAGTTAGAAACTGTTCGGACAAAACAATGCACTACTTCCGCAACTCTTTGATGGATAAAGTTATGTATATTACCACTATCAATCAAGACTACTACTGGGTGATGCTTAATAAACCCTCTTATTTTGAGAGTTTGGGGAGAAGAAATCCTTGCCAAAGCATGCAGCGAGATAACTAGTTCTTCAGGTACATTTTTCTGCTGGTTGTCCTCTTCTTCCTCCTCTGGTTCCTCAAGTGGTGGGGCTTCCTTCGATGAACTATGATAAGTAGCATCAATTTGAAAGAATTTGGGCTCCTTGCATTTATGCCCAGGGGAGTATTTCTCATCACAGTAGTAACACAATCCTTGCTTTCTTCTTTCTGCCATTTCTGTTGGTGAAACCTTTTGAACCTTGAGTGTTTGGGTAGTGCTTTGAGCCTGGGTGGGGTGACCCTTGGCTATGAAATTTGGGTGATTGGATTGGGCTGCTAATGCACGTTCTACTTCATGAGCTATCCTGCAAGCATGCAGCCATGAGATAGGGTGGTGCAGTCGGACGTGAGCTTTTATGGCTTCTTTGAGACCACTGACAAAACATTCCACGTAGAACTCATCTTGTAGACCTCCTGTGTGGAAAGCTAAGGCTTCAAAAGCTATAATATATTCGTTCACTGTTCCTGTCTATCGGAGCTTAGTGAGACGACCCAAAAAATTAGATTCATGGTCAAAGCAATCAATAGGAGATTTTTTAAATGTTTGCCCAATTCAAGGGCCTTCCATAGCAACATTGATGCCATTTCCACCATTGCCATATTTCATTGTCCAAGTACATGCTACCCACACTAAGCTGAGTCACATCATCCAAGATGTAATTTAGTGTGAAATATTGCTCCATTTGTGCTATCCATGCAGCCGGATGAGAGCCATCAAAATTATACATGTCCATATTGGGTGGTCACGGATGGGATTGTTGGTGGGTGACAAAGAGGTGAAGAGAATGGCTAGACTCACCCTCAATGTTTTCATTTCCAATATATGCCTCCGCGTGTTCCTCCACCTTGCCCTTTGAGAGTGTTTCATTTAAGTTCTTCTGCTGCAACAGCACATCATTCAATTGTGATTCAAGGTTGTTAATCCTCTCATTGGCCATGGCTTGAGCTCTAGTTTGTACCATGCACCGATCCGATGTACTTGGAATTTGGGACCTCCCGAAATTTTTGGCACTAACAATTGAATGGTACCACCTTGCTTAGCTCGTCTACCTAAAATTTTACTCTGAATGGGGTTTTACTCCTTGCTTAGGAATACTACAGTAACTGAATCCTAGGAAATTCAATGCTGCCCAAAGTCCTGTGAAAATCATGCCCAGGTATAGGAACCCACACAATTAGTCAGATATGAATGGCGGATCTGATTGTTGCGGCGGCTATAGAGCCCAAACTGCTAGATCTAGATGGTGGACCTGATGGATATGATAGATCTGAATGACTGATCTAATGGATCTAAACGGTGGAACTAATTGCTGCGACAAAACCCCACCTGCGAGATATGATCTGACAAAGATGGTGTGTGATCCAGAGATAGAGAAGGGAACTAGGGTCTCCAGGAGTGTCAGGTGCTACAGATCGTAACATACATAAGGGTCTAACAGTAGTACTCGGCCCAATCTTTCAGGGCACTAACCAAGGAGGATCAACCGTACCCTTAGTTGTACAACCCGACTACCCTATCATACGCATGAGTAATCTCCCCGAGTGTTGTTCTCGGTGTACTGTTGCAACAAGACGGCTAACGGTTTATCTATGGCAAGGTTTCAAGGGAGCTAGGGGGCTTCTGATATACCCAGAGGGTACTTGGAAGACAGTCCATGCGCGGTTCTGTCTAATGCACTACTACTCGAAAGGGTACCCACAGGGGTTACAAGGGAGTCCAACAAGCGTGACCACCTCTTATATTTCCTGCATGCATGCCTCCCCAAATTCGCAGGTTTATGTGCTCAATGATAGATCCCGTGGTTTAAAGACACCGAAACACGTCTCTAGCCAAAAATATTGCTAAAAATTGGAGATCCCACCCACCCTAGAAAGCGCTCTGATTCCACTTGTTATGCTCTTAACCTACAATACGATACCAGAATACCAAATATGTGAAGAAATATACCTAGAACATAGAACAATGAGAAATAACAACAAGTATTTTATTATTCAAAAAGCAATGTTCACTTGCCTCTTTGAGGGGGCAACCTCCAATAGAGCTAAGCTCAATTACAAAATAAGACATGATGCTCCTCGAGGGGAGTCTCTATCCTTTATATATGATTCATACATGCAATACCATGGGGCAATACCATGGTTCTTATTAATACCATTTATCTAATACCATGGACCATTTTCAACTAACTGTGGCCCCTTCATTAAATGCAAGTTAACCACTTACAACTATTAATATGGGCTTTATTGACTCTATAACTATGACTCGATCCTATTACATAAATAAGGGGGTTATGGTTGGACCCTAACACCATTGATGTGCACATCTACTACAGGGCTTCCAAGACCTAAGTACTTTGGGAAAATTACCTCCCCCAGCATTAAGTTGGACAGTTGCCCAATGAAATTAATGGTAGGGGTGTCTCTTTTTCGTCTCCCTGAATGTTTGAAACACTTCTCTTTAATTAGTTTGTTGTAAATAGGTATATCCTTAATGGATTGGAGAAGTGAAATTTCGACACATAGATTTTCCAATTCACCTAGAAGTTCATTCTCTTCTAGGTTAGGTTGGACTGGATGAGTTAATCTTTTAGGAAAGGGTGGTGGATTCACTCTAGGCATACTTTCCTCCTCACTCTCCCTAGGTGTATATGGAGGTTGGTTTTTTGGGAGTACTCTCCCAGACCTTAGGTTGATTTCCTTAATTTCCACAGCATAAGCAGGGTAGGATGTCTCTCCATTGTATACTTGTTGTGCTTGTCTATTGTTCAAGTTCAGATTTGGTTGGGCAGGCATCTGAGGTTGTTTATGTAGAGAAGGGTGTAAAATATGTGGTTGTGTAGGAGGTAAAGGCAATAAAGCTGGAGCATTGTTGTATGGGGGCCTCCACCCTTGGGGTGGTGCATTCCACTTAAGTTGTGGAGGAGTATATGGCTGAAATGATTGGTTGGTTGGCTGGGAAGGGTACTAAGGTGAAAAATACCAAGGAGAAGGTGTAGACCAGGAGGGATGAGCACGGGGCCCCCAAGAGGGAATGGATGTGTTTTGGTTAGGGTTGTAATATGCATAGGATGATCCTTGCATGCCCTGCTGGTATGGTCAAGGCCCATGAGGTCTCCTTTGATTTATGTAGCAGAGTTGTTCAATCACCCCTTCAGTTCCCTGATACACAGATTTTAGTCCAAGTAGAGAAGGGCACTTGTCTGTGGAGTGGTTTTCTTCATAGATCGAGCAGATTTCTATAAGATTTAATGGAAATTCATTCCTAGGGTGCCTCCTTGTGCATCTAGGGTAGAATATGGATAATGCTCTCTCTTATTCCTCCTGCTTTCTCTTGATGTGCATAGTGTCCATCTGTAGGGTGAGGGTTTGCAACATTTCACTCTTGAAATCTTCTATCATATTTCCAATTTCACCTTTTATGGATGTGTTGGAAGAGGATGAGTTGGCCATTGGTTAACTACCCCTACCCTTTTTCCTAGCTGCCCTAGAATGGTTCTTAAAGACAGTCTTGATATCATCATATGGTAGTTGGTAGATGTCCCCTCTTGCTAGTAGGTTTAGGGTATCCAGAAGGTCTTCCCTGACACCCCTGAGTAGGAATAGCTTCAATGGCATAGGATCAAGTGTGCACCTGGCCCTTTTGTAGCTAAGATGGAATCTTTCCTCATAATCCTCTAAGGATTCATCATGTCCCAAGGTCATTCTAAAAAATTCCTCTTTAGTGTCTTTGGACATGCAATAGTCCTGATACTTATTGTTGAAGGCTTGTTGCATCTAAGCCCAGGTTGTGATGTTATCCCTAGGTAAACACATGAACCAGTGCAGAGCTGCATCCTTGAGAGTGGATGGAAATAATTTCAACTTCTAATCATCAGTGGTGTAATAATAAGTTTTGCATATGACAGTGAACTCAAACAAGAAAGTATCTGGATCTTCTAAGGTTAGGCCATGGAAGTGAGGAAGAGCAGAGGGGCTTATGTTTTTCATCTTGGCATCCCTATTGGTTTCTCTGATGGAGAAAGCACCCTCAATTCTTTCTCTATCTCCTCTGTCATTTCTATTTTCAGCTACTAGTTCAGTTGGAATGGGTTCTCCTTCTTCTTCTCCCCCTCTAGGTTCTTCAAAAATCTTTGGTTTCTCGCCTAAGGGGTCCTCCAATTCACAGCCACTAAAGAAGAGGGAAGGTTGCCTATTTGAAGTGGTGGGGGTATTTGGTAGAAATTTCCCTAAGTTATCCCTATTCCTATGATGCATGAAAGAAGGGTTTTTGTTTTTTCTTGCTTTTCAAGCTTTAAGACTAATTGTAGAATTGAAATAACAAACTAAATGGAAACTAACTATTGAATGAAATATTTCTTGCAAAATGGAAAAGAAAACAAACCAACTTACAATTACTTTTGTAGAAATGAAGCTAATAGCGGAATGAAAGAGATAAGAAATGGAAGAAAGAAAGCAGAAATCACATCTACTCGAAAACCTCCCCGGAAACGGTGCCAAAAAGTTATGAGCACCAGTATTGCAGCAAGAATGATGCAACTCCTAGGGCTACCAACTTTACTTTATCATTTCAGGTTTCGTACAAACTTGGAGATGACACCGTTCTATACACAAGCAGATGCAATGGGTCCACTCTTTGTCACTGTTGAGCTGGAGATAGACCATTATGGTTTCTCAAACCAGCCTTCTATTGATTCAGAAGAAGTTTGATTACCAATGAATAAAGGGGAATTTTAAACTAATTGGAAGAATGGAAATATTGTCTACTGTAGTAATCAAAGACTGAAATAAATGCTTTAAACACACCACTCACCTAACTATTTGTTAATAGATCTTGTTTCAGAAGAATTATAAGCTAACATGTGTGTAATCCTAACTATCCTATGCATGAAATCTAAAATAACCAAATATTTTACTAATGTGCATATGAATGAACAAAATAACTCTTTTTTCCTTTTTTTCCTTTCTTCTGAAAATGTGAATGCTAAATCTTATTTGTGATGTGGCAGGTGGGTTAGAGATGGTTTTGAAAGTTCAGATGGCTTAGGAGGAAATTTGGGGTCTTCTCCTATCTTCCTGTATTATTTTTCCACAAATCAGCCTCAAATAGGCCAATATAGGTCGTCTCGCAGGATGTCCTAATGCTTCCTACAGGATGTCCTAATGCTCCTACAAGATCCCCTGTATTCCTACAGGATCCAGTTGAGAGTAATAGGAGTGATTTGGAAGGTGGTATAGGGCCTAGGGAAGGTTAATGATGGAAGAAACAAGGCAAGGGAGTGGCTAGGACTTCTTCAGAGTTCAAAACAAAGTCTGTAAGATGGTTGGATTTGCTCAACAAACCCTGAAAGTTGTTCTTATGGAATGATGAATTGGTTGAGGGACTTAGTGGTTTTTGGTGATCAAGGCTGGATGAGGTTAAGTTGGGTTTTCTTTAATGATATCTTCCTATACTATTGAAACTCCTACAATGCATAAATTACTGGCATTGATCTATGAATCATATCAAACAAGGAAGATTTCCAATCAACTTTAAGAAAATAGAATCTCATTATTTAGTTGCCTAGTTCATGCATGGAAATACTTGCAAAATATTGAGAAACACCGTGAGATCTAGTACAAAGCTGGAGATATCAAAAATGACAACTAAAACCTATTATTCAAAACTGAAAAAATGCTGGCCTAAGTAGTAGAAAACCCTAAATTCCATAAGAAATCATAATTCTGTCTTTTTGGGGCTGAATAGGAGTTTTTCCTCAAACCATGGTCCCTGAAGGGAGGAGTGAGGCCAAATCCACCTACTATAATCCTTTTTGGTATTCTTTTATCTCTCTAAATCTATTACTAAAGCTTTTCACAAATGGAAGAAAACTAATCAATTTGACCACTACTTGCAATGAAACAATGCTAAAATCAATTCAACGATTAATCTACAAATAACCTAAGTGTACAAGTACAATAAGAGGAGCCCTTGATACTAGGGTTGGGCCCTAACCCAAGAGCTTCATCCCTCTGAGTCAACTCAGTGCTGGATCAAGGAAATGCTCACTCTTATTATCATATCAGAAAAATTACATAATAATGTTTTGCCACAAAACTTGAACTCGAAAATACTTAGTGCTCTTACATAAAAAAAAAAATTGAATCCTAATGAGGCTCTAGGCCTCCGTATTTATACAACTGAAGTCTCCAACAACTTCCTTAAATCTAGGGAGGCTTGGCTTCCAAACTCAAGATGAACTGGCTCTTAACTATCACTAGCTCGGCTGCCCATGATCTCCATGACTTGGATGCTTGCAACTCCGAGCTAGTGTGATTTGATTGAGGGATATTTGAATGAGTGAGGATTTAATCAGGAGGATATGTCTCCTATAATATCTCCTTCTTGTCTCATTCGAGTTTCTACCCTTAATTAGCCAAAATTTCCATGATTTTCTCTCAAAAACTTGCAATCAATTCACATTAGGCCACTAGACCTACATCTTACTCTTACTCATCTCATTAAGCAAAATATAATTGAAAAATGTAAGGAATTATGAGAAGAGGTTATTTTAAAAATCTTGGAGGTGTATTAGGTTCCATATAGTTACCCAATGATGAGGCTCATCACTACCACTCACAACTATAAATATGGAAGTGTTGTTGCCCCTAGCCTTCCACAACCTACAAGGTTGACACCACAACAATTGGAAGAAAAAAGAGCAAAAGGGCTGTGTTATAGTTGTGATAGCAAATACACAAAAGGTCATAAGTGTGCTGAGAAGAAATTATTTTACATAGATTGTGAACAGGAGGAAGAAAAGGAACAAGAAACATCAAAAGAAGAGGATATACGCCAGGAAAAAACCCTAGAAAAAGAAGAAATGAATCCAACCATAGTTTGTAATGCATTGGCCAGAATTACCAATCCTCAAACTATCAAGATAGAAGGACGTCTCAAGAAGAAAAAGGTAATAGTGTTGATTGATTCGGGAAATACCCATAATTTTATTCATTGTAAGATAGCCAAGGAATTGAATTTCTACCTATATCTAGCACCAGAGTGTCAAGTGATGGTTGCAACTGGAGGAACCATAAATTTCTCTAGAAAATGTCATAATATCAAGCTATCCATGGGAGAACATGTATTGAATAGCCCAATGTTATCCATTCCAATGGGTGGTGTTGATATTGTACTAGGAGTCCAATGGCTACAATCTTTGGGTATGGTAACTTTTAATTTTCAAGAACTTTTCGTGAAATTTTTTTTCGAAAGGAAAGGAAGTTGAATTGAGGGGTATCGCAAGGAAACCGGGAAAGATAATCAGCTCTAATGGAATGACAAAGATTCTAAATAAAGAACAAGGTGTAATTGCACAATTATGTTCACTATAGGTTCCCACATCGAAATCCTCTATTTCTCCAAATCTCCAAGAATTCTTGGACAATCATTCCAAAGTATTTGAGAATCCCAAAGGCCTCCCACCTATTTGTGATCATTATCATGCTATTCATCTGATTCTAGGAATTGTTCCTCCAAACTTCATGCCTTACAGATATCCCTATGCCCAAAGGAGTGAAATTTAACGTATGGTTACAGAAATGCTAGAGGCTGGTATAATTAAACCTAGTCAAAGTTCTTTCTCTGCTCGAGTAGTATTGGTGCACAAGAAGGATGGATCATGGCGTGTGTGTCTGGATTATAGGGAGCTCAACAATATCACTATTGAATATAAATTTCTCATTCCTATCATTGATGAATTATTGGATGAATTGCATGGATCAATTTACTTCACCAAGTTGAATCTTCATTCAGGATATCATCAAATCAGAATGAAGACTGAAGACATTATGAAAACAGCATTTAAAAGTCATGAGGTTCATTATGAATTTTTGGTCATGCCTTTTGGCCTTACCAATGCACCTTCTACATTTCAAGGTTTGATGAATTCCATTTTCAAACCCTTCCTTAGAAAAGTTGTGTTATTATTTTTTGATGATATACTAATCTATAGCAAGTCTTGGAAGGATCATGTTCAACATGTTGACAGGGTTCTCAAACTATTGGAGGAGAAACAATTATATGCAAAAAGCTCCAAATGTTTCTTTGGAATACAAGAGGTGAAATATCTTGTTCATATTGTATCTCATGAAGGTGTGAAGGTAGACCCTAACAAAATTAAATCCATTAAGGAATGGAAAATCCCGACATCCATAAATCATCTGCGAGGATTTCTCGGGTTGACAGGGTATTATCGCAAGTTTGTTAAGAATTATCGGAGAATAGCAGCACCTCTAAAAACATTATTGAATAAAGATGCACATTCATGGACTCCAGAAGCAACGAAGGCCTTTGAACATCTTAAAGAGGAAATGTGCCAAGCACCGTCTTAGCTATGCCAGACTTCACAAAAACCTTTATTGTGGAATGTGATGCCTCAAGAAATGGAATTGGTGTTGTTTTAATGCAAGAAGAAAGACCCATTACTTTTGAAAGTCATACAATCAAAGGAAAGTATTTACACAAAGCTATTTGTAAGAAGGAAATGTTGGCAATACTACATGCACTTAAGAAATGGTGACCCTACCTAATGGGAATACACTTCAAGGTAAAAATGGATCATGATAGTCTTAAATAATGTTTAGAACAAAGATTATCTTCAAAAGAGTAGAAAAAATGGGTTACATAGATGTTGTGTTATGACTCTGAAATAATCTACAAAAAAGGGAAGCAAAATGTTGTGGCAGATGCACTCTCAAGAAAGGATGGGGATGTGGAATCATTGCTTTGTGCCATTTCTATTATCCAACCAGATTGGATAAACGAAGCAAGGGATGAATGGAATAATGACGAAGAAGTGTGGGCACTCATTCAAAAGTTACAAAAAGATCCCAATACATCTGATACATTTAGTTGGAAAAATGATTCGTTATGGTACAAAGATCGCTTATACCTATGTAATAATTCCCAACTCAAACAAAAGATTCTTATGGAATTGCACACCTCTCCCTTAGGAGGGAACTCGGGATTTTTAAAAACTTACCACAGGGTTAAGAAGGAATTTTTTTGGGATGGCCTTAAATCTAATATTCAAAATTTTGTGGCAAAATGTTTGGTTTGCCAATAAAATAAAGTTGAAACAATTAAGACCTCGAGTTTATTATAACATTTATCCATTCCAAGTCAATGTTGGGAGGAGCTTTCAATGGATTTTATCATAGGTTTACCCAAGTCTGAAGGAAAGAGTGTCATCATGGTGGTAGTTGACAGACTTACCAAGTATACACACTTTTTTGCATTATATCATCCATTTAAAGCCAATACAGTTTCTACTTAATTTATGGAAACAATTCAAAAGCTACATGGAAACCCAAAGATTATTGTAAGTGGCAGAGATCCCATTTTCATTAGAAATTTTTGGACAGAATTATTTTCTTAACTTGGTACTCAGTTAGCTCATAGCTCATCTTATCATCCTCAATCTGATGGGAAAAATGAGATAGTGAACAAATGTTTGGAAGGATATCTTTGTTGCTTTATATCTGATAAATAGACACAATGAGCCAAATGGTTGCCTCTGGCTAAATGGTGGTATAACGCTTCCTTCCATACTTCAGAAAAAATGACCCCATTTATGGCACTTTATGGATATTATCCACTATCCATCACATCATATTTAAGAGAAAATTCTAAGGTTCAAGTAGTGTAAGATAACATCGAGCATCAACAACAAGTTCTCCAAATCTTAAATGATAACCTCACTTTGGCACAGAATAGAATGAAACAACAAGAAGATCAACATCGCAGCAAAAGAAGTTTTGATGTAGGTGACTGGCTATTTCTATGGCTACAACCATATAAAAAAATCTTCCTCAGCAATCTAAGAAGGATAATAAATTATCACCAAAGTATTATGGTCCATACAAGGTGTTGCAAAAGATTGGCACTATGGCATACAAATTGGAGCTTCCTGCAGCTTCCCCAATGCACCTACTTTTCCATGTTTCATGATTAAAGAAGGTTATACATGACAAGCTCCTAGTTCAAACAATATTGCCAAAACTTGATGAGGAAGGAAAAATCATATTGGAACTTGAAGGAGTCACAGAAAAAGAACTCGAAACTACGAAATCGATCAATTTCAGAGTATCTCATCAAGTGGAAGAACTTACCCACTGAAGATTTCACATGGGAGGATGAGAATTTTATACAGAAGCATCTAGAACTACTCAAGCATTGAGGACAACACTTTTTTGAAGGAGAGGGGCATGTTAGGTCCCTATAATACTAGTGATTCCCCCATTACTATTGTCATTGTAGCCCTTATTGTTATTGGTGTGCCCCTATTGTTCCCATATTGTTATTATTGTGCCCCATAGAAGCCCATTATTGTTATTGTTGTGCCCTTATATTATTATTGTTATGTTGGATTTGATTATATTGTGACCCCTTAGACTCCTATATATAGAAATGAGGTTTTTTCATTCGTATCATCCAAGAATTTTTCATTTGTTTAATGTAAACGAGGTTTCCCCCTCAAAGAGGCTGATTTTGAAGTCGTTGATCTATCTTTTCTTCTATTTTGTAAGATGATTACATAAAATTGGTTAATTATCATAGCTAAAGAGATCTAGATCAGACATGGAGATTGAAACCTCCAAGGGATGAGGAGCTCAAACATTGGATTCAATGGAGTTTCCGACTATGAAGAAGATGGAGAGGAAGGTTACTATTCTTAGGGAGAGTGTAAATAGCCACACAAGCAACAACAAAAGTAACAAGAGTGGAATTTTAAGTGCAATAGTCGGTATAGAGATGCTTTAGAAAATGAATATTAATTAGGAATTAGATTCTCACAAGCAAAGGATAAGAAATGAGTTTGTAGCAACAATGTAAAACTGAGTAGTCAGTTATATCCTCTGAGGGGGAGCAATGTCAGCAGCCACAGAGTGCAAGAACTAGATGAATATTCGAGAGAGATAATATATGTTCAAGGGATAATATCAAGCATATCTAATACTCTAGAGAACATAGGTAGCTACAGGAAGCCACATGGAAATTTGAGTATTCTATATTGACTTCCATTGTTATTCCTTGACAGTGATGTCAATAACGGAAATAATGTCCTCCTTAAGAAACTGAAAAGAAATATAATAGTCGTAGGTTTGTTTTCTAATGATTGGTTTCTAAGTGCCTTACTAAAGATATGTGGTTAGATCTATGGGGAAAGAGAGATATCAACAATTGGTAAAAGAGAAATATATTTTTTCCTTTGATATTCATGTACAAGAGGGGAAGATATTAGCCACAAGGGGAGATTTCCATCAACTTGTAGGACATTTCCATCAATTCCAAAGGGGAATATTGTTAACATTGTTACGTTGGCATTGATTTCAACCTCGGTAGTGACAACCATAAGATGAATCATTTTTAGTATTGGAATTGTTGAGACAACCTACAATTAAGTGTTGAGTGTGTTGCCTACTCAGTTGGAGTTGGAGCTTGGATATGGAGTCTAGTGAGTGTCAAGCCTTAGTAAGAGTATTGATAGATGTTGTTGCCTAGCTAAGCTCAAGGATGTAGGCTATATTTTTGAAGGTATTTTGGGAGCATAGGATGAGTTAAATTTGTATTGAAAATTGCTTAGTTGGATATTCCTTAGAAAGACCTTTCTAATAATACATGGAACTTTGAAAATATCCCAAGGGTTGAAGAGATAAAATAGTTTGAATTTGGGCAATCACCTAAAACAAAATAATTTTGAGCATATCTGAACATCCGGGCCATTTGAGGTGCAAACAGTGGTGCTTAAGAAACTGAAAAGAAATATAATAGTCGTAGGTTTGTTTTCTAATGATTGGTTTCTAAGTGCCTTACTAAAGATATGTGGTTAGATCTATGGGGAAAGAGAGATATCAACAATTGGTAAAAGAGAAATATATTTTTTCCTTTGATATTCATGTACAAGAGGGGAAGATATTAGCCACAAGGGGAGATTTCCATCAACTTGTAGGACATTTCCATCAATTCCAAAGGGGAATATTGTTAACATTGTTACGTTGGCATTGATTTCAACCTCGGTAGTGACAACCATAAGATGAATCATTTTTAGTATTGGAATTGTTGAGACAACCTACAATTAAGTGTTGAGTGTGTTGCCTACTCAGTTGGAGTTGGAGCTTGGATATGGAGTCTAGTGAGTGTCAAGCCTTAGTAAGAGTATTGATAGATGTTGTTGCCTAGCTAAGCTCAAGGATGTAGGCTATATTTTTGAAGGTATTTTGGGAGCATAGGATGAGTTAAATTTGTATTGAAAATTGCTCAGTTGGATATTCCTTAGAAAGACCTTTCTAATAATACATGGAACTTTGAAAATATCCCAAGGGTTGAAGAGATAAAATAGTTTGAATTTGGGCAATCACCTAAAACAAAATAATTTTGAGCATATCTGAACATCCGGGCCATTTGAGGTGCAAACAGTGGTGTGTGGCTAAAATATCCAGAATCCAAACTCATTCAGATATCTAGGACAATCGAGATATTTTGGGCTTCATGTAAATAAAAAAATTGAACTCAGAATTTAGGTTCCACTATTCAAATTTCCACATAAAAGTTATGCTATATAGAGTTGACGATGAATATGGGACTTGCATGGTGTTAAAATATATAGACATTTGGACTTGTGAAAAACATGGACTGGAAGAATATCCGAACATATTCAACCATCTGGGATTATTTAGAGTCGAACAGGAGAGTTCGTGAAAAACACTCAAATCTTGATCCATTGCCCCCCCCATACAGAATAATGATGTGGAAGGATGATGAAGCTAGTGATATGGTTTACAAGTGGCGACAACTGGCCTAGTGTGACACGTGGTACGAGTTTTGGGAGTTTTCGAGTAGTCAAGTGGGTTGGATCCTAGTAACACGTGGCATCGCTCAAATTTCACCATGTGGGATCATGACATCATCATGATGTAAGCATAATGTTAGTTGAAGACATGGCTAACTCTCAAGATTTTCATCTGGAGAGTTTAGAGCTTAATTTTTTGATCCAATTCATATGTGCCAAAGAGATAAAAACTTAAGGGTACCACTCAAAATGAAAATTGGCACTCTAATCGCCAAATTTTGGTTAAATGACAGTTAGAAGATTCTTGTGGCCATGTGAACAAAGCATATTGATGTTGTCAATAAACATAACTTTACTAGGGGTAAAACCATAGTTTAAGTCACATGATACTAGTGTGCAGGAACTATAAATTGCAGTGCAATTCATGGTAATTCAGCTAAGAATATATAAATGAAATCACTTTTGTCTCAGATAGGTCGATGTATTTATTGGTTGTTATATTATATATCATAGGCTGGTAGAGCGCCAAAATGAGATTTGATGAATTTAAGACAGAACTATAGTTGATTATATCTTGTATGAGAAGTACCTCCTTGAGTGGTGTATTTAGTAATGAAGTTCATCTTTAAGCCTTGTGTGTTATACTGAGGTTCAACTTTGACCCATGTGTAACAAAGTTGAACAAAATGTTTCTGACCTCAGTGTGAGGGCTTCTCTGCCCCATTAGATTGAGTGTGTCAAAGGGACAAATATTGTTTGAGACTATCTGTTCCTGAAGAGTGTATAGGAAATCCAAGAGTTATTGTAGCCAAAGTGTGAATGGGCCAAGTTGAGTAGAAGATGAGTGAGAGGAAAAATTGGTTCATGTTGCATATATTAAGTTTTTATAAGAGTCTACAAGGGTAGAGTATATTATGGGGATGTTTATCCAAGTTTTGATACATCAAGGTGAGAAAGAGATAAATTAGAGAGAGAGAGACAATTTTTATGAACAGGGCACCTATGGATCCAATTTTGAAAACGAATGAAAAATGGGTCTACATATTTCTAAAAGTCGGTTTCTGCACATTAGGAAGCCGGTGCTTCCTTTGGGTGGGTGCCTAGGAAACAATCAAGGAGACACTTATTTCATCTGGTTGTTTCCAGCAAAACAAATAGGGTTTGATGCCTCCTACAAGTTGGCACTTTTGAAATAGGGAGTTAGTGCTTCCTGCTAGTTGGGGCCATAAAAAAATTTAGTGAGTTTGTGCTTCTTGTGAGTGGGTGCTCACAGAACCTTATGTAATTAGAAGTGCTGGCTTTAGATTTACATCATAACAAAACAATATTGGTGCTTTTCACCCCTTATGGGTTTCCATGTAAAAAATATATGTGTCATGTGTATGATATTCATGTGTGTTTGTGTATTTTATGATATGTTTACACGATATGTTGTTGAATGGTTAAATGTTTAAATCTAGTAAAGATTGTTAAAATTGGCCTTAATATTGATTCACCTCCCCTCCCCCCTCTCTCAATATTAACCTAGTTTCCAACACTATTGTCAATATATGTATGTCACTTTAGTTATAGGAGAAAATAGAGTTTTGAGCCTCCTTATTAGGTCTAAGAGATACTCAATTTGGTTAATATTGTATCTTTGAGGTAGGTTGGTGGGCGGGGGGGGGTGTTAATACAACCTTGCATCAAGGGGAGAAAAAAGGAGATCTCTAGTTAGAGATCAATTTTAGGAAAATATATAAGATTTCATTCGAAAAATAACTTTGTTGGATATTTAGCCCTCCCCCAACAAGTTTACATGGAGTAATTAGATATCAAGTTGAACCATATTGTTGCAATATTAGATATATTTCTTATAGCATACTCCTTCTTATAGCAAAACATATTGGCTTCTTCTTGTATCCTTCCATGGAACAACTCAAATCATCAGCCAATTGTGTCATAGATTACTAAAAAAATAGATTATGGTCCCCTTCCCTTTCTTTTTTGTCAAATATGGACTAGAATGGAGGGATCACTCTGACTTAGTGAAGCAAGTATGGAAATAATGGGTTATTGACATCCCAATCTTGATCTAGGAAAAGGAGATTTAAAAACTCAAAGAAGCACTAAAAAAATGAACTCAAGATCATAAGATGGATAAGAAATTTGTCATATGAGCTCATCAAACATGGATGGAGAACCTTCAAACCCAAATAGAGGAAGTAACATTTACTAATGATCTTCTTAGGGAGGAGAAGGAATAGTTTGAAGCATATAAAAAAGCACTAAAAGAGGAGGAATAATTTTGGAGGTTAAATTCTAGAGCCTTTGGCTCCAAGCTAGGGATATGAACTCCAGATTATTTGATAATAAAACAAGAGATAGATCTTAGAAAAATAACATAAAAGAAAATTTTGGTCAATGGAAGCAGGGTTTTGGCCTTTCCACAAATTAAAGAAGAGGTGGTGCATCACTATAATGATTTGTATAGAGCGTTGAACAAGCAAGTTTATAGGCAGACAAAGTTATGCTATATCATGTTCCAAAAATTATACCTGTAGATGATAATAGTTTTCTTGTGAAATATCTCACTAAGGGGGTGGTTGAAGGGAAAGTACCCCTAGAGTCCTTTGGGCTGAGACTCTACCAGACTGAAAATTTCTTATACAAAGAAACACACACACACAGCCATCTTTTTTACTTTTAAGCAAATTCTAATGTTTAGGGTACATACCTAAGGTCCTACGTCCGAGAAGACCGTTAGGGTGCAAACCCTTCTTGGAGTTCCCTTCTTCTTTCTCTGACCTGCAAGACAAACAAATCAAAGAACACAGCAGTACATGTATAGAAGTTTATGTATAAATCATCTTTATGCTATAAAGTTAGTTATAAATAATCTTTAAGTAACTACTTTCATAAGAATTCAACACAAGAATCTCATAAGCATAAAGAAAGATTATTCGGGAACAAAGACGTGTTTCTTTATATATAAAGGCAAATAAAGTACATATATCGGAAAGATATCACCTGAACACCTTCAGCAGGCTCCAAGCAAGCTTCCTCCCGAATTCGTTCCAGCCTCCAGCCTTCAACAAGAGCTCCTTCCAAGTCTTACTCAATGATGATGTCAAGGATGAATGATCACCAATACACATGGAAACAAGGGTTTCCTATGCAAAATGGGGGAAGTGCAGGATGCACCAAGGACTTCAGACCTGGTCTAAGGGAAAAATCTCAGCATAATAATCTTGCTCTCCTTTCTCTCTCTCCTTGGCCTTCCCTTTGATGTCTTTTTATACCCTCTCCAAAGTAGTTTTTTAGTTAGGAGTTGGTTGGGAACAGTTGGGCCACGGGCACTAACAGGTGATCCAGCAGGTAAACCCGCGATCACCGCCCGAAAAAGAGGAAATTATATTTTTTTAAGTGTTTTAATAGATACACGCGGGTTGGATATGACAGACCCGCGTGTACACGCGTTTAACACAGGGCAAAGTCGCGTACAGGGAATAAAACACTGTTTTTTAAATTTTTGGACCAGGTCTGGAAGGAGGGGTTTCCCTAGGCCATAAGTGCAGCATCACAAACCATAAGAGTGAGATTTGGAGCTATAACAGATGCCCCCTAATGTATGAGGTCAGAAGGGGAACATGATGGCCGAAATACATTAAGTAAGTACAAGGAAAGGAACTCTGCCGAAAAACCGAGGAGGACTTCACCAGAATTCAGCCTGCCAAGCCACCGAAAGGAGATCAGAAAGAAACACTGTCTGAGGCGGGCATACCCATGCTCAGGAAAAGTAAAGCATGTCCGCATATCAAGTACAAGCGGATCCACTAAGTATACAAGTATAAATGACTGTATAAATACATAATGGATCATCTGATCATAATGAGTAAGTACATGTCTGAATATCACATATAAAATTGTCAATGATGCTGAAAAGATGCAACGGATCACTGAAATCAAAGACTGATCCCATAAGGTACCAACTGAACATGATGGAATAGGATGGTACTACACTGCAAACTCAGGTGCCAGCATATAGAATGTCGCCATGACTGACTGCAACATATAAGGTGGAATGGTATCAACTAGCAGCAACAGGAGCAACTGTCAAGTGAACCAATGAATGCTGATACAACCTGAGGTCTTCACCGACCGCCGTGGTACATTTCTACACCATGGGAATAAATGATCTGAAGTCGACCATGTGAGAAATCGTTTGATTACCGGTCATTGATGTATACCGTTAACAAACGCGAGACTACTCACCGATAATGATAATGAGCGTCAAGGTACCCAGTACAATCTAACAAGTGTGAATAGATGAGCTGAAGTCGAACACCTGTAAGAATCTATCAATCAGGAGACAATGATGGTTTCCCACTGTTGATAGCGAGGAATCTGCCACTAATGACTGCAAACCCCAAGGTACTGCCAAATGGACTCTAGATCTTTGCCCCAGAGCAATGAGTCGGAGTCGATAGGGAAAGATCCGCTAGAAGGAAGGCATTAAGGCATCCTCCATCAATCTAGCGCGAGTGTAACCCGTAGGCCAATAATGTGGAAGGAATCGGACGAAAGAGATGTAGTAACCCAACCGAAGTACGTTTCCGGCGTACACAAGATGTGGCTAGCGCACGGCAGAAACCCTCTGAACCAACCAATAATGAAAGCTGACACAGAGGCGAGGTATCCACCAATAGGGTCAAATGGAAACCAAGGTACTGCACGAATCCCAATGTGTGATAATGTATGCTGATGTCGAACACAAGGGAAACCACTCAGTCAAAGACCCATGATACTGATCGATGCTGAGCACAAGGTGACCTATCAATAATGAAAATAGGGCCAGGGTGCGGTCTCTAGGTCTGCCCTCAGAGCAATGTGTCGTCGTCGATAAGGACAAGACCCGCCAGCAAGAAGTCAATGGGGACCTTCTCAAACCGGCACGAGTGAAGGACCAATATAACTGATGTGATGATAGACATGACACTGACAACCAGGGATGGCCGACTGAAAAATGAGTCAAGAGACACCGCAGAAAGGCCGACTCAGGCTAACTTCCCTTGAACAAAAGCACGACTCAATGTGACTATGTGGCAGCATATAATGAATCTGTATAAGTTCGTCATGCAGGAGGCACGAACGAACCCTCCATATGATTGGAAGAGATAACCAATCGGGGGAGAACTGACTCGATAACAAGGTTATGGCTTACCTAAGTCAAACTAAATCCCACCCACGCGGAGGAGACTTTGTTTTGAGTGCTTTGTTCAAGGGCGACACGACTGACTCTAGCTGCCAACAATAAATGGAAATAATGTCCCTGTTCCCGCTCTTTTTGGAATATTTAATTTTTTTTGTCTTTTTCTGATAAGCCGGAAAAAGAATAAAAGAATGCTATGGTACAGTGGAAAGAACGAGTGTCGGTGAAACAGATGATCTAGTTCCTGGGAAAGGAACGTTCCTATGCTCAATGCAGGGAGGTGAAAAACTGGTCAGTGACACTCAGAGGTATGTCCCTTCCACGGATCTGGGTATGCCAAGCTGCAGAGGTCAAGGGTATGCAAGGTTGATTTTTTGCAGACGTCATGGTCAAAAGTGGGCTTAAACACGAGTCCAAGTGAAGCCGGCTATAGGCCAAAAGGTGCAAATGGTCAACATGCAATGCAGAAGTACAACTCAACACACATAGGAGCCTCTAGGGTATAAGGCCAGAACGAGGCGAGGAAGCAAAGAGGAATGAGTCTTCAACGCACAAGTCATGGCGGGACTACAGAGGACTCCCGAGCCTAGTGACAAAAAATCAGCATGAGTGCCAAGTGACAATCAGGTACTAACTAGGGCACCCATGATAAGGTAGGCTCTACCACACAAGTCATGATACTTCTAAGCAATGAGAAGGTTCCGCATCATAACTTGGTGGGGTCGATCCTAAGGCCAAAATGGAAAAGGAAACTGATAAATGCACAATGCAGGCGGAAAAAACCTAACCTATATGCCAAGTTCGAGAACCAATACCTGTCAGAACGGACCAACCATAAACTTCCAGAGGAGAAATCTTCCAAGTTCTGTAAACATAAATAGGAACACTAGACACGAAGTTAATACATCCCACATATAAACTTCATATAAAATCTTTGTGTTATAAGATACAAAACTTGAAAATGCGTACCTCATATATACAATATGGTACAGGGAACCACGCAGCCTTGCGGCTTACGCATAACAGTTCTGCTGAACAAACCCCTTGCAGGGCTCAGGCCAAGGGCTCCTTTGGTAGTCATAACTCATGGCTTCAAAGAGTTCCTCCTGTGAAGGCAAAACAAGTTCTAAGAAATCATGAGAACTACAAGGATCAAAAGAGGGAATTAAAGGGTCCCATGTCCTTATAGGAAGAATCTCTCGGTCAACTGCCGGGACCAAGTCCCAAGAAGGAAAATAATAAGTCAAAGGATCCTTCTTAGAAGCGATTGAACATTGAGGACTCAATGCCACATAATTCACCTGTGGCGGGGTAGAGTCTACTTGAACACTTGGAACAAACCAAGGGGCATTCTGCAGTAAAGTCGAATTAGGGTGGTGATTGTCAGATGCAAGCTGATCAACAGTGACAATATTCCCATTATGAGGAAAGCACATTACTCGAAAGAGTGAAGACACCACAGCATTCATAGCATAGACATAATCACGCCCAAGTAGCATATTAAAGTCTAAAGGGCTATCAACCACCATCATATCGATTAAGACAGTCTTCCCACCTAAAGTGATAGGCAATTGAGGAAGAATACCCATAGATTCACCAGGCCTTCTATCATAGGCTAACAACTGACTCTGAGCTGTCAATAACTTTGGGGAACCCAAAGCTTTCCAAGTCAAAGAGGATATAATACTTGTAGAGGATCCTTCATCCACCATACATCGATAGACATTTGTGGAATTAACTCTGACCTTTATTTGGAAAGGTGCAGCGGAAGGAAGACGAGGCTCAACAAGACTATCCCAATCAAAGGAAACACTCTTAGAACTTGGAGGGGGAACATTCGAAGAAACCGGAATGCCCTCTATACTAGAAGACTCTGTACTAGAGATCAAACAGACTCTTTTGTTAGGCACTTCACCCCCCAAAAGAGGAGTGTAATCGGCCAGCGATTGCACTGGCTTTACCACATTATCAACCAATGGTTGATGGGATTGATGAGAAACCAAATCAGATCTAGGAGCAGAAGTACTTTCAGACTCGGACCATATCCTTTGAACCTCTGGAATACCAGGGCATAAATGAGTAAGATGGTCTCCCTTGCATATCTTACAAGGGAACTTAGGTTTAAAACTTCTACGTCCAGGTTTCTTATCAACCTCCATTCCACCAACATAACTAGCAGTGGTTTGCGGAGAGTCCTGAACATGACTTGCAGAGGTCGGTGACTCATTGCTAGTATGACTCGCAGTGACTAGACTCGTGCCCCCAGCATGACTCGCAGTGGCTGAAGACTCATCTCCAACATGACTCGCAGAGGTTGAAGATGAAGTGCTAGTATGACTTGCAGTGACTAGACTTGTGCCCCCAGCATGACTTGCAGTGGCCGAAGACTCATCTCCAACATGACTCGCAGAGGTTGAAGATGAAGTGCTAGTATGACTTGCAGTGACTAGACTTATGCCCCCAGCATGACTTGCAGTGGCTGAAGAATCATCTCCAACATGACTCGCAGAGGTTGAAGATGAAAGGATAGAATTATTCTTCTTCTTTGACTTCCTAATTCTCCTCTTTTTAGATTTCTTGTTACAAGAAGGGGGAGAAGAAGGAATCGCAGATTTCTCTTTGAAAGAAGATGAACAATTAGCACCCATGTGATGCCCCTGAAATAAAGCATTCAACTGAGAAGCTTCAAGAGCATTCGGAATATTCGGAGTGGACCACAACCAAACGGGTAGTCAACATTCAACCCAGGAATATTCAAAGTGGCCATCAAGGGAGTACCAACGTTTCCAAAGAAAGGAAAAGCACAAGGATCCCCTTTTGGGAGGGCACCTTGGTTGGTTTCCACAGGAATATTGGCCATAACTAACTGATCCAAAGACCCTTCCCTTGCGGGAATATAGAAATAACTCTTCAAAGAATATGGATAAGCAATCAAAACCTTTGCCCTTGAGGAGGCAACTCCACAACTTCTGAAAGAACAACCAAAAGCCTTTCAAGATCGGTAGAGTGGCAAGCCAGTCACTCAGAACACAAAGTCCAAATGTGACTAGACAAAAATACCTAAAGCCAACTATATACAAGGAGCAAAGAGCACTCACTATAAAGTCCCTAAAGAAACAGCCAGTCAAACAACTTCCAAGTATTTCCGCTCCGGGTGGTGAAGACCGGACACCAAAATACAAGAAAGTAGAGTCAGGGGCCTTCCGAAGATAGTCTGGGATAATGACGGCCCAGTCCTATCAGCGAAGGTATCAGAGGAAGTTACGCTGACCTCCTAACAACAGCCTGCGCCGGTGCAAGCCCCCAAGCTTCGCAAGGGTGCCCTCCAGAAGTACTGTCGAGAGTGATACAACGTCGACCTCAGGTGCCACGGGATTCCCCTCCGCAGCCACCTATGCAGATCCCTAGGAGAGGCAACTATGGGTACCAACTCGTCGCAGAAGCCAGGCGGAACAGTCGTGAGGTAAGTTCGGACAAGTAGGAAGGGGAGGTATGTATCTCTCTTCCCTGTCTTCACAGACCCTCGTGCTTAACTCCCAGATCCGGAGCTTTCCTGGTCTTCCTAACGCTATTGGATTTACTCTTACTCTCTTAATTCAGACTCTTATGTTTGACGGTTTTGTGTGCCTTGGAGGCTCTTAATCTCCATCCAGCCTAATCCAAGGCCCTAAAATCCTAAACTTGTTGGTGTAATAACTAAAACAAAAAGTTCTAGTGGATTTTAATTAAGCGCTTGATTTTATTAGGCGTTCTTTAAGTCAAAGGTAACGAAAGTGAAACTTGTGGTGTTTTTAGGACGCAAAAAGAAACTATCCTAACTACATGCACATGCACTTTTTCGTTTCGATGAAGAGCAATTTCTATGAGGTTCAGATGTACTTCAAATTAAACAAAGTTTTTTGCTTTCTTTTCAAACTCCACACTCACAAAAGCTAAAAAAACTATGCATGCCTAAAAGAGGATGCAAAGCTATGCTAATGCAAGAACTATATGTGAATGCAAGATTTTAAGACTACTCTGCAAACAAAGAAGGAAAGTTGCTGCTTTACCAAATTTTGTCTTGCCACTAAAATGCTTAGATAGAAGATGATGTGTTACCAATCATTTCGTCCAAACAATAAAAACAAGTTTTAAGATAAAAAAAAAAGCACTTTCACTTCGCAAAAAGGAAATCAAATGAAAAGAAGCAAGTTTAAGAAAGCGAAACTCAAAACTCAAATTCAAAAGATTTTCTTTCAATCAAACCCAAAAAGTCTTTTTCAAAGGAAAACTCTCAAAAATACTGACACTAATGATTGATAAACAAGCCAAGCCACCAAACACTTTTGTGAATTGACACCTTTTAAATGATGAAAACTCAACAAAAATAAAATGTGTTCGAAAACGCTTTTGACAATCAAAAGCAGCAATGAAAGTCCAAGAAATCAAAAGACAAGTTTCAAGGAAATGGTAACAAACAACTTTCCCGAAACGAAGGAGCAAATGGTCATAAAAATGATTTCGTTAAGCAAACACAAATGTCATGAAAACAAAATGGACACAAATTTTTAAGACAATCTTCCCACTCTGCCGAAACAGAGCAATCAAGATTCTTAAACAGAAACCTTGTGTGTCAAAAAATCAATGACGCTTGCAATCAACCGAAAAAAGACTAGACTACACTCCTAGAGAGAGTTCGAAACAAGATGCCCCCTGTTAAACAGAGAAACTGTCACTGGGAATTGACTGACTGCTTTAAACTGACCCAAACCACCAGACAGACATTCAGCCAAAAGAAAAATTATAAATCTTGAAAATTATGTGATATATACGTGCACGCGCCTTATCAATTATTTGCAGAATGCGTGTACACACGCAACTGTAACTAAGGAAACCTGCGTATACGCGGGTTTACTTAGTGCAACTTGCGTATATACGCTTCTGTAATCCAGAAAAAGTGCGTATATGAAGTGTTTCAAGAAAAATAAAAAACACAAACTGAAAAACTGGAAAAGCTTGGAGTTCAAGAAAATATCAGACAGTCAGAACCAACAAACAGAGGGACTGAGCCTTGATTGGCTTGAGGACTACCCAAACTAGGAACAACAAGAGTGTTGTCCCCAGCGGAGTCGCCAATTCTGGTTGAAGGGAAAGTACCCCTAGAGTCCTTTGGGCTGAGACTCTACCAGACTGAAAATTGCTTATACAAAGAAAACACACACACACAGCCATCTTTTTTACTTTTAAGCAAATTCTAATGTTTAGGGTACATACCTAAGGTCCTACGTCCGAGAAGACCGTTAGGGTGCAAACCCTTCTTGGAGTTCCCTTCTTCTTTCTCTGACCTGCAAGACAAACAAATCAAAGAACACAGCAGTACATGTATAGAAGTTTATGTATAAATCATCTTTATGCTATAAAGTTAGTTATAAATAATCTTTAAGTAACTACTTTCATAAGAATTCAACACAAGAATCTCATAAGCATAAAGAAAGATTATTCGGGAACAAAGACGTGTTTCTTTATATATAAGGCAAATAAAGTACATATATCGGAAAGATATCACCTGAACACCTTCAGCAGGCTCCAAGCAACTTCCTCCCGGATTCGTTCCAGCCTCCAGCCTTCAACAAGAGCTCCTTCCAAGTCTTACTCAATGATGATGTCAAGGATGAATGATCACCAATACACATGGAAACAAGGGTTTCCTATGCAAAATGGGGAAGTGCAGGATGCACCAAGGACTTCAGACCTGGTCTAAGGGAAAAATCTCAGCATAATAATCTTGCTCTCCTTCTCTCTCTCCTTGGCCTTCCCTTTGATGTCTTTTTATACCCTCTCCAAAGTAGTTTTTTAGTTAGGAGTTGGTTGGGGAACAGTTGGGCCACGGGCACTAACAGTGATCCAGCAGGTAAACCCGCGATCACCGCCCGAAAAAGAGGGAAATTATATTTTTTTTTAAGTGTTTTAATAGATACACGCGGGTTGGATATGACAGACCCGCGTGTACACGCGTTTAACACAGGGCAAAGTCGCTACAGGGAATAAAACACTGTTTTTTAAATTTTTGGACCAGGTCTGGAAGGAGGGGTTGCCCTAGGCCATAAGTGCAGCATCACAAACACC